>VYZR01014312.1:17204-34066 GCA_013400675.1 Oxylabes madagascariensis
CACATCAGAGGGATGTGTGGTGTTCTGTGCTTTGTCACCAGGAGATTTATGAAAGGTCTGCGTTCAGATTTCCTTAGGTGGGACAACTGAGCACCCCTTGGGTAAGAGAGCTTCATTCTGGGGAACCTGAGTTCATTCCTTCTTTTGTTTTGGCACTGTCAGTTTGATGACTCGTGGTTTATGTACCTGAAATCTGGGCCGGCTTTGCTACTGTGGTAAGTTATGACTGCAGCAGCACAGAGGGAGTCAACAGGGAAGGAACCAGATTTGGATATTAATTGCTGGCTGCATATGAAGGAGGAGAAGCAGGAAAGAGGAATATTTCTCTGACCACTCTTTTGGTTTGAAATTAAATGCTTTCTGGGAGTTAAAGCTTGATGTGATCTTTTTATCTCCAGTTAGGGAATGTGGTGTCTAAGACCTGCCCTTGGAGAGTGGAGATTGTGCCAGAATATTTATCCTTAATTTAGCTGTTGCTAAATTATTTGAAATTCATCTCTCTCACTTTTTCCAATGAGTCTCCTCCAACTTTGTATGTGTGAAAACCGAAACAGGAGCACAGATTTTTTTTTAATGTGACACTGTGTCTGTGATTCAGGACATCATAAATGAGATTGGTCTCTCACACTGATGCCTCTGCAGATATCAAGACATGTTTGTCTAACATGTAACCTCCAGTTACTGAAATATTGCAGCTCTGACTTTTTTTTTAGCCATCCACTGCTACAGATGATAGTATATGAAAAGCATTTGTTAAACTTTTTCTACACTTTCGTATCTCCACTTTTCCTCATGTAAAAATTACCTATGATCTGTGTATGTCATCATATGCAGTTTTTCCCTCTTTAACTCAATAAGAGGAAAAATCTTATTAAAAAATGCTGCTCAGAATCTGGCACTCTGCTCAAAATAAGATTCCTGGCTGTACATTCATGAGAAAGAACTCAGTACATCTTTATTTCTTTTGTTTAAATGGACAAGTTGTCACATTGAGGTCAGTATTGTAATGTTGTCAAAGCCAGGGGAAAACAAGCGTTTGGGGTTTGTTACACAGAGCACACCACAGATACCTATGAACTGACTTGTTCAGGCAGCCCATACTGAGGTGGCTCAGACGAGCACTGGAGTCCAGGTTACAATGAGAACTGCTCTCTTTGCTCCCCTTGCTCCCAATCTCCAGAAACTTTCCAGCCTTTGTTACCTGATTAATGTCACTCTTCTAGCACTTAACTGGTATGGGTACAAATTTTGAGAGGTCTGGGAGACTCCTGAGCAGATCTGTTGTCAGTGAAATGTCACTTTATTACTCAGCCACGTGAAGCCCTGCTAATGTGAGCTGCGGAAAGGTGGTGATAGGGACAGAGTATGTGTATGTTTTCTGAGAACTTTATTACATGTTTAAACACACAAGCATTATCCTGACTGCTGAGTCTTTATAACAACATCTGTTCTTTGCAGGACTCCTGTCCTGAATGACATTAAAAATGTTTTGTTTTATACAGTTCTATCAAGAAGTAATTTTTTATTTTATAACTCTTCCTGGTTTGCTGCAGTTTCTATTCAGCATGGCTCTAAGTGTTTTATTAACATCCCGCTGTTCATAACAGGCAGCAACTAATACATTTTCATTGTGAGCTCTCTTCCTATTGCCTATATTAGCTAATTAACTTTTCTCTTGCTGTACAACACTTTGGGGCTTATGCCTTGTGAACACTGGTAATTAAATGTGCTGCTACTTTTTAAGGGAAAAGAAGAAAAGTTAATAACATTCTATAATGTATGATTGATTTCAAAATTGAAGTTCCCCTGCAGTCATTTGTTCAGATGGAAGTTTGTACTGTTAAGGCTTTTGGACTTTGTGGTTATATTGGTGAACATACACAGCAGTATGTGGATTGTACAAATGTATAAATATGTTGATTTTTAATAAAATAAAATGTTTTAATTACATTTGTCATGGATTCATAGATACACAAACCCTGGAGTGTGAATGTCCAAGTGAAGGGAAAAGATTATCTCTTGATAAATAGAGGATTCATCAGGGTGACTGACAGAGGGGTCAGATCCCTGACATGTGGAAGTGGGGCTGGTGCTTACATACTCTGCAGAAGGCAGCGGTCTTGGTGTTCCTCATCTTCCTCCTCACCGCTTAGGAGTAATGGCCCTGGCTTCAGGGCCAAAGGACCAGCTGCTCCCCACTTCCAGCAAGAGGGGCCAGAGCCACCACAGTGGCACTGTAGGATAAGGAAACCCCAGGAAAGGAAGGGTGGTAAGGGTTGGTAAAGAGTCTGTGGTGAGCCAAGGAAACTGGTGTGATCTCCAAGGGGAGAGAGAGAGGAATGCAAAGGAGAAGTGCAGAACAGGAGTGTTTAGGGCATGCAGGTGTGACCTCATTCAGCTGCTCTCCAGCCCCACTCTGCCGGGCAGTGCAGGCACTGGCAGTGCTGCAGGCATCTCCTGGATGCTGAGGACAATTGTGTGCACAGCTTCACTGGGGACCCAGTGGGGCAAAAATCCACCACAGTCAGAGCTTCAGGGAAGGACTCTTGTTTTGAACTTCAGGTCTGTGGTTACTTGACAAGGTTTCTACAGCCCCATTAGATAAAGTTTGTTCCTTTGGCTGAAGTGAAGGCTGTGGGAACATTGGTGGGTGCCCAGGATGCTCTTACAGAGGTTGTTTGGGATGCATATATTGAGTGCAGTATGACGCTGGAAGGAATGAAAAAAGAGCAAGCATGACTTTATGAGCTCAGCCAGCAGGAAGTACACCCTGGAGAGCCCTGGTTAGCTTTTCCCCATCCATCCATCCATCCATCCATCCATCCATCCATCCATCCATCCATCCATGGAAAGGTAACGCAGAAAGCATTAAGCCCCAAACCCAGTTGTGACTCCAGCACAGTGGGATTTCAGCTAGTTTTGCCTCTAGACAGTGGTTAGAAAATGGTCCATGCTAATCATCCAGATGGCATCTCCTTCCAAGACAAATAATCAATAGAGTATAGCTGAGTTTAGGCAGAAATGAGTCCCAAAGGTCCAGTTCACTGCAACAACTGTGGCTGCAGGACAGGATAGGGTCAAAGAGGCCAAGGCTGCCAGAAGAAAGCTGATGGCTGAACACATGGCAGGTTTTCAGTAGCTAACAAGGCTGATTACAGTGCCTAAAATCCAATAGCAGTCATGAACATCATTACCAATGCCTATAATTGCCAATAACCCCCTGAAGATATTGTCCTGTAACCACCTTGTCAACATGGTACTTGCATTGAGTGAGGCCTGACCATCCCAATGCATGTTAAATCCTAGAAAAATCCAGGCTGGTTGGGTTCTTCAGAGATGGTGCTGTCCAAGCCCAACTTGATGCAGGGTCATCCTGTGTCAGGTTACTTGTCTTATTTTAAACCAGTGTTGACAAGCCTGAAACCAGATTGGCAAGGGTCCAAGTGTCTTTTTGACATGTCTTTGCCAGAGGAATGTATTTTTAAACAACCAAAATACTCTCTCTGTTAAAGAAAGGTAAAAGGCTAAAAGGTACACTTGTCTTGAATAAATAGTTTAATTGGGGGAGGGGGGGCGTTGTGTGTTTTTTGGTTGGTTGGTTTGGTTTTTTGTTGTTCATTTTTTGTTTTGTTTTGTTTTGTTTTTTTTCAAATATTACAGAAAGACTAAATAAACATGGAATTTCTAAAAATTAGCAAGTTACTAGTGACAGCTTCAAGATTATGCACTTTGTGCCTCTCTAACCTGTAGAAGTATATTCAAATAAAATGCAAGTTCTTTATATCTGTTTGAAAATCACAGACAGCATGCAAAGATGATTCAATCCCTTTAGTCCTCTAACATACAAGGTTACTCTGCAGTGTCTTGCCAGAAAGCTCCCAGAGTGTGACAGAAGTAGGGGTTTTTCTACTTGAATCAAAAGCAGTTGAAGATGGGGAGGGAGGAGTACAGGACGGATTTGTATCTGCTTTTTTAAAAGATGTCATTCACTGGGGATTTGTATTTGCAAAGCGAAAGAAGGTTTTCATTTCTGTCCTTTTTTGATCCATCTTTAGGTTTTAACTTGTCATATCTCATTTCAAAGCATCTCCATGGCCTTTTGTGACACGCTGATTTGTCAAGCAGAAGTTTTAGTGTTCCTGCTTCAAAACCTCCCTGAAATCTCTTGTTCTCGATAGCAGCCACTCAGTACATCCCCTCCAGATACTCCAGTCAGTGTGTCAGGAGTACTTTTCCTCACAGTTGCTCATTCTGTAATGACACAACTGTGCTGGTGTCACAGTTTAACCCCAACCAGCAGCCCAGCCCCACACAGCCCCGTGGAAGCCCTGCTCACTAATAACAAAAACATCTCTATATTATCAACCCCGTGTTCAGCACAAATCCAAAACACAGCCCCACAGCAGCCAGTGTGAAGAAAATCAACTCTATCCCATCCAAAACCAGCACAGATGGTCAAAACTAAAAACTATAAACCAAAGAAATCTCAATCCCAGAGGAGGGAAGAGTCTCTTGTTAAGCTGCTGTTAATTATCACTGCCTCAATACCCAACACTTTTGGTTTTCCCATCTGCCTGATATCAAATCACATGAGTGTGTAGTGTTTCATACAAATAATCACTTGTGCTGATAACTTTCCTCCCTGTGGAAGGGAAAAGGGGAAGATTTTCTTGATTGAAGCCATGCCATTTCAGGATTTGAAGGCAGCCAAAAAGAAGACCTGGCAGGGTCTTCTTTCAAAGCAAGTGCCCTTAAAAGCACTAAGAGGCCTCTGAATGCAAAGCGAGGCCTCGTGAAATAATGAGCTAGAACAATTTTAAAATGGAAAAAGCCCAGGAGTTGAGTAGGGAGAAAGTTTTAGAGGTTTGGAAGCAAATTCCCCACCTTGTGTCTTGTCAAGTCAGGTTTTGACTTATGACAAAGCAGAACAAACTTCAATGGCTTCCTAAATTGCAGAGGTCCCACCACTCAGCCTTTCTCACTGCCTTGGGAGTGAGCCGCACTTCTCCAGCTCTCAGGGGCTACCAGGCTGCTCTGTCCCCAGGCTTCTGTCGGCCCCTGGCCACCTTCCCTTGCTTGGTCACACCTTGTTCTTCCGTGTCTTCCTGGCTGCAGAGCTGTGTGGCTTTTGAGGCAGTGCAGGCTGGGCCCTGCCTGGGGTGCTCCCTCTGCCTGGGTTTGATGACTTTTCCCCTCCAGTGTTATATCAGCTTCATACAGTTTGATATGAGGCTTCAGTAAAATGCTAGAAGATAAAAATGAGGTAAAACTAAACAGAGATTCCTGACTTTATTAAACAATGTTGCATTAAATAAAAGCAACTATGCTCTAACACAACAATTCATGGTCTCTTAACTTGGTAGAAATATCTTCTTGTGTTGAAATGTTTTCATACACCCACCACTTTAATGAAGTCTCTATGGTGAAACGTTGTCTTTAATGATTTTCCTAAGAAAGCAGTATCTAACACATCAGCTTACTGTTTTAATACCAAAAAGAGTCTGAAGGCATTTGTAAGCAGTCCTGTCACATTCTGACCAGCACTGCAGAGGTCTGAGGAAGCCAAGGGGACAGCTCTGCTACCTGTGGACTTGCACCATACAATAAATAGCAAGTATTTCTGGTGGGGGTAAGCTGGGGGACATGGAGGAAACGATGAGCCCTATCCATATTTATTCGTCATGTCTTACTTAGATACTTGAGTGCTGCATAACCCAGCACCTAAGTGTTGTGTGCTACCTGCAGCATCAGGTCAGACCCTTCCCAGGAAACTCATAAAATGCTTTGTTCAGGTAGTCTCAGCAATGAAAATCATAAAAATCCTAGCAGCTTTGATATGCTTATTTTATGCATCATTACCTGCTTTAGTAGTTTTACACAACTGTCCTCCTGTGGTCAGAGCACTGGGGATGCTCTGACATACAGTTTTTTCCTATTCTTTGTAACACTTAAGGGGAAGAAAACTGTACCCAAGGCAGAAAATGACCTCGTTTCTCCTTGAATTTCTCTCTCACTGTCATGCCTTACCTGTGAAGTGACAGTGGTGGTTCTAAAACTACGCTCTCACCGACTGTACTTTCCAGCAGGTGATAAAACCACAATGTAAAGAAAGCAGGCAGCACCAGCACGTGTGAGTCCTCACCAGTATAACTAGTTCTCACCAGTATAACCAGTTGTCTCCAGCACAACTTTGCTCCCAGCAGATGTTGGGTATTGTGGAGGGAGAGAAGCAGCTCCAGTGCTGTGGTGGGCACAGAAGTCAGAGGCAAATATGCCATGGGCTCAGATGTGCAGCAAAACCTGCTCATTCCAAGGCTGCCCTTTACTCATCCTTTCCGAAGGAGGCTTTATTTGAGCCAGGCCCAGGAGCAGATGGGAGGCTGGGCACCCTAGAGGAGATAGGTACAGTACCTACACTGCTCTTCCTAAAGTAGCAACTTTACTGTCATGCACCCTACAGCAGAACAATAACAATATTATAAAAAAAGAGAAAGATTGACTTACAGCATCCAGCTGACCTGGTGATGCGCTAGACAACTACTCTTGCACTTGAGTTGTTTCCTCCATCAAATTACCCAACCTGGCCTCAGGAGCAACATGTTCTGATGGCACCAGTGAAGGTCACCAAACAAATCCACAAAATAAAAAAGACTGGCAGCTTTATCTATCATGGCATAAGGAGGCAAGTACCATGCAGAGGGGATGTTTATTCAGGTCATGCTTGTCACTCTATGTGGATTCTTACCAGAAAATTTTAAAACCTGAATACGTGCCCCAAAATGAGTACATTTTTCCTCTCAGGTAATCATGGAGAATAAATTTCCAGCCTTAGCTGGAAAAGAGCTCTAACCCTGTGGATTTATGCTACCAAGAAGCCCCTCTCCTTCCTCCCTGCTCCTTGCCCTAGTCACCGTTGGGACATCTCTATTCCATTTGCTGTCTCCCACTACCATATTTTAAAGTGCATGCTCTTGGAATAATGCAAGTTCCATTCCTGCACAGCCAACACATAAAGGTAATTAATTCAGCCTTTCTGAAATTATGCACACTGCATCAATATAGTGTTTCACCCCTTAAATAGTGTTTAAAGAAAGGTCACATTACATTCTCCCATCAATAGTACTTCAGAAACTCTGAAAAAAACCCATGCCCACAGAAAATGTCAGGGGTCTTGTCCAAGTGCCCTGAGCTTACATGCCTGAGTTTAAAAACAAACTTGTACCTGAACAGTTGTCAGTCATTTAAGCAGGTACCTTTATTACTTAAGGTTCAGCACAATTCAGGTTGTTTTATACAGAGAAAATAGAGATCAGCTGCAACAGAGCAAGAGAAAGAAAAGAAAAGGCAGGGGGAAAATAAGACTCCTTCAGTGCCCACTCAGCTTTTAGGACTACCTTCAGGGTTGGAGGCACCCACATATGCCACCAGGGCATTGAGAATGGTGGTCCAAAGAGCCAAGTGAAATCTCCCCCCTCTTTGTCTCCTCTCTTCCCCTTGACTCATCCCACCTGCAAGTCTTGGGCTGCACTCTCAAACACAGTGGTCCTCTTGTCACTCTGACCTCCCTGTGCTGGCAGCTGGGAAGGGACAGGGACTGTACCTGACTCACGACATTTTTTTGTACAACCATAGCATCACTGTCTCATTGATATGGCAAAGTTATACCAAGCAGATTCACTAGAAAGGTGAATTATTTACAACTTTAAAATACATACAAAAAGGACAATAACGAGCCTACTTAATGATCATGAAACACATTTAATGCCGTTTAATTACTGCACCTGTACTAAAAGGCAGAAGGAAAAATATAATTAAACTCCAGAATTAGAAAGAAGGGGAAAAACAGTCTAATAATAGATACTTCACCAATAAACATAAAGGTTATAAGTGGAATCCCCAGAATTTCAAAGGCAAAATATATTTGTAAAAGTGAAAAGGTTAGAGGCAGAAAAATAATAATCAGGCAGCAAAAGGTAAATAATCCATTAATCATGCACATCTGCTGAAGCCACCGAGCGGGCAGGATGCAGCTCGGGCGCGGAGCAGCGCGGGCGGTGCCCGGGAGCAGCCGGCGCATCCAGCCCCGCTCGGGCAGCGCCGCCGGCACCGCCGGCAGCGGCCGGGACCATCGCCCGCCAGCAGGGGAGAAACGGGAATTAGAGGCGGGCACCAGAAACGGTTCCCCTGGGAAATGCTGTGCTTACAGGGGAGAAGCATATGGTAAGAGGCAAAACTCAGCAGGCTGCGGCTGGACAGATGCCTGTGGAAAATCACGAGTGATGCACCGGAGAAAGCTGTAGGCAAAGGAGCGTTAGCCAGCCTTTAACCACGGACACGGCAGCTTCACTCTGCCACTCACTTTCTTCAGCTTCCTTCTTGAAAAACAATTTCATTGACATGCATGAAAAAGAAGGGTGTTGTCTTTTCACTGAGGTTAGCAGCTTGCTGCATTTCCTTTGGATACATTTGGGGTTTAGGTCTGTAAAACCCATTAATGACCCCTGACACCTAGTGCAGAAGAGCGCCGATGGCAAACCTTCTCAGATCCATGAAGTAAAACAGACTCCACACTGCTACCTGCCTCAGCACACCATTGTCTGACCCCACAGCACAGGCAGGGATGGGCACAAAAAGGAAGCTCCCACACACCTCACTTCCCACATCTGGGAACAGCTGCTTCCCTGGTACCCACATTACTGCATCCTTCACTGGTGACCTCCGGGGTTATGTGTCTGTTGAGGCACTCTATCGAAATGTGAGGTGTCTGTTGGAAAAAGCCGCTTTATCTTATTCTGCTCTGAAGCAGAGGAGGTGTGGGTTCTAACGTGGGTGTATCTTTTGGTGACCCTTCCCAGGTGTCTCTCCTGAAGTGGTCCTGAGGTTGTGAAGGAACATTTGTGCCCTGGTCATTTGAATAGCTCCGTGTCTTGGCCCAAGGTATGGAATTGCTATGACGCTCATTTTGCTTTGTGCTCAGGCACTTTCCCTGGCACCCAACTGACTGCAAAACAGCCTGCTCTGAGGAGGTTTGCAGATCATGCACTTCTGTTTTGGATGTCAGAAGGGATGAGAGACCACCACAAGCAGGGATCTACTGATGCAGTAGGGAAGGAAGAAATGTTACTGAAAAAAAAAAGGATGACATTGAACAAGAAGTGAAATCAGGTCATTCCTGTAAGATCTTGCTCACTAGGTCTTAGAGAATAATGTGTTTGAATGAATTAGAGAACATTTAGAAAAATACTTCCTCGTGCCTATTTTTGGTCCAAACTCACAGTAAGAAGGCTGATCCTTTCATAGAATTGCAATGCTGAGATGCACAGAGAACCCTGGTTTAGCAAAGCTTACTTACATGGAAAAGCAATATGATTTTACAGTGCTTTGATAACCATCATGGAGATTTTTTCTGAGGGAGGTAAACATCTGGACTTGGGAAGCAAAGTTCTTTGGCACAAGCACACACTTTGGCAAGTGTTTTTTATTTTTCTGCAGAAAATATTTCCTTCAAATACTCTAAGCAATGCAGAACAAAATACTTTTTACATCAAAATTCTCTGGACTCTTGAAATGTGAAAAATGTGAAGCTGATTTTCATGGTAGTTATTGGGCTGAAAATATGCACAGGGAGCCATTGAAAACCATTTGAAGAAATATTTTGAGCTTAGACTATAAAGTAAACAAAGAGGAAAGGGGTTTGTTTCTTGAGGAAGAAGGAATTTAGAAGTTTTTCGGTAATTCTAACTGCTGAGAGATGCTTCAAGACAGAGGAACCACTCCACAGTAAGAACACATACCAGACTACTCAAAGGCCCACAGAAATATCTTTAAATTTTTTTAAAGAAGCTTTTTAAAGATACTTTAAAGTCCAAGCCTTTTGGTGTTTGGACTAAGAAACCTGCAAGTGTGTCAAATTAATTGATGTCTGCTAATTTAGACTCCCCTACTAGCACACAGACATATTTGTTCTTAGTCTAGCTCCTGGATATTCTCCCTACCAATGCTTAAGGCAGAACTTATTATTGAATTGAAAGCTGAAAAGAAGCTTCATTTTTATCTTACAAATTAAAAAACAATATATAACCAGGAGGTATCTCAATTTATCTACATTTCACCTCCAGTTGCAAGCAAGTTTTAATTAAACAGCCATCTTAATTCGGATGGCATTAGAAAAATGATTTAGAAAAAAATGGTTTTGATGCTTTAGAACAAAGAAGCTTGCCTAATTCAAGGAGCTAATGTAGAAACTCTAATAAATGAACTAATAAAAAAAAAATCACACCCACCACCTTGAAAGTAAGATTGTTTTTTCCTCTGCATTAGCATTGCTGTGCTAAGCTGGTTCCCCTTTACAGAGAGGTGGAGCCATTGGAGGTTATCATTAATTAATAGTTTAAAAAGATTTTAAATTGAAGATTCAGAATTAAAAAATCCATAATCTATTCAAAATGTAGCTAGAGACCTGTGAAGCAGCTATGCTAAAAATGCCATTGTTAGAAAGCGAAAGGTGAATCTTTGGTGTTCCACTCTGCTGTAGGGTGGCAAAGTTGCTACAGTGACTGTGGCAAAAAACGGCTGATAAACTGCAACAGCTGTGGTTTTCCTGCAAGGTTCAGATGACAGCTTCACATACTGCTCCTGTGCTGGAAGCAGCAAAGTAGAATAGTGGGCCTTTGGTGCGCATGTGTGTTCCCTTTCTCAACAAATTAATAGAAAAATATGTGCTGAACCAATTTAAGAGGAATCTGACCTCCACTGAAAAATTCATTCAAATAACGGAGAGTTCAATATAAGCAAAGTAACATGGAGAAATATTTTTTTCCATTTTCATGATCACATGTAATAAACAGTTTGTATGATTAATACCAGTGTAGCAGAAACTTGTTTCTATGGTGCTTTACTAACACTCAACCACTACAATTTTATATTTTACAATAATTCCTAAGCCTACTCCTCTACCTGTGAAAGCACAGCAAGTCTCTTCTTGTAGCTCTGGTAACCTCTTCTGGATCCGTTAACTTTGCCCCCTTTTCTATCACTTCTCCCCAAGTCCTTTGCCTCTGATGCAAATAATTCCCAGAGGAAGATGCCCTATGATCAAAACTGGCTTTTAATCCCTGAATCAGGGCCCATGCAAATGAGACGCTCAGCTAAATAAATCCAACCAGTAAAATGATGTTGTGGAAACAGACCCCATAACCTGCCTTTGCTTTTACCCACCACTTGTCAGACATGATCACAACAATAGCAAATTAACTTTAGGGAAAAAAAAAAAACCCTGACAAAGATACTTGGGCAATATTCAAATGAACCACTTAACCTTTTGGAACTAAAAGCTTCCTGCAATAATGACACATTAGTCATTAACTCGATATGTGCTTTGTTAAATATTAGACAAGAGCTCACATTCAATTTAGCTCTCACATATACTCAGCGACAAAGAGCCATCTGTGTCGACTACAATCTCCAGGATGGGAAGTGTGCTGTGAATGGCACTCCAGCCTAGTGAAACTCTGGTGTACTAGGGAAAAGCACACAGCAGCCAGTATAGCAGGGGAAAGGTGATCCAGAGAGGAGGATAATCCTCTTCCTGAGGCTATTCGCCCTCCTCAGTGCTACCGATTCTGTGCAAGCACAAAGGAGAACTGAAACAAAGGAGCTGCATGTAGCTCCTGGGCAAGCAGGGGAAAAGCTCTGCCCAAAGCAGGGCATTGCCCATGATGCCCTCAGGGCTTCACCAACAGGCTGCACCATCTCATTCCTTAAACTGGCAGCTGCCATTCACCAGGTCACTGGGTGGCACAAGCATCATACCAGAGGCAGTGCTTGCATGTGGCTGTGAAGCACTGACTTCCCCTGAAGCTGGGGCAAAAAAGGAGAGAATGATGACTTTAAAATATTTGCACAGTTAAGTACGTGGACAAAAAGGGTGCATGAATGAGACCTACATATAAAATGTTTTGAGTTCCTCCCCAAGTAAAGGAAAAAAGGAAGAATAGATTTACTGTCTGTCAAAAATTAATTTTTGTCTTCTTGTGTTCAGTGCAGAAAATTGCTGTGTACTCCCCTTACCCGCCGGCTTTCACTTCCTTAGCCCTTCCTGGCTCTCCAGTCACCTTGACTGATGTACAGTTGCCAGTTGGGAGATAAAGTCAGCTGGGCTCCACATCTTCTCCTATGCTTGATATGAGGTAAGAAACATCCTGACAGACCTCTGCTGCTCACCTGATGCTAGCCCAAAGCACATTAGTAGGTCCTCAAACAGAAGTCCTTCAAAATACCATTTATTGTATGATAAAAATAATTTCCAGATGAGCTTCTGGGCTATAAAAAACCCCATTTTTTTTTGTTTGTTTAAACATGTGTATTAATATATATATTATTATTATTATTACTTGTGTTAAAAATAGAAATATTAGTTTTCTGTCATCACATGCGTTTCAACTGCCTGAATTTTTCTTCTTGTTCCACAAGAACTCAGGAAGTGCTTTAGACAGCTCCTGACCAAGACACAGTACAAGTGTTATCTTGTTTAGCTTTAATGATATTGCTCTGGGCAAGGTCAGATATTTCATATTTTTCTGTCAAGAAAAGAAAACATATAAGCAATAAGATCTGAAATGTTTCAGGCCTCCTGGGAATCCTTCCTGTAAACTTCACGACAGCAGTCTCAACAGGAACAGCGACAAAAATAAGTAGCAAGAGAAACAAGGTTCTACAGCATAATTTATGTTTTCAATTATTTCTAAGACTTTAGACGCAGAGAAATGTTTTTACAATTTCTACTGATCCCTCTATAGAAGGCTTCTCAACAGCACTCGAAAATTCAGAGGATTCTTCAACTTTTCAAGTTCCTGATTTGTGACATATATCCAAACAAAGTAATTCTTATTCAAACAACTCAGTTAAGTTTCTGGAAGTGAACTAAGTTCACTTAGTTAGATTCACAACTAAATCCCTCTACAGTGAGCCATGACTTCTGTATATTTAGGGTTTCTGTGTGAGTTAGTTGCTCTCTGTTTTTCAGGGACGGAAACAAGCTCTACTGAATTTTGGAAAGTCTGCAGAAACTTTACAGTTGCAAGCCGTAGAAATCTTCAGCTGGTGTCTTGTCCTGCTGGAAGATGTCAGACAGAAACACGCACATTAAAAACAATTGAAAAACAGCAAGAGATCTGCTACAATTTGTCCTGTATTTGTTACGGCAAGGATTTTTCTCAACTACTTCTCCATAATGTCTTGCCAGACACAGTGAAGAACTGAGAATACATTGAATGCCAAAACATAAAGCTGAACAGTTCTTGTCACAGTACATTATGATATGATGATAGTGCTTTTTCTGAATTGTTCCATTAGAAAAGCTATTCTAAGGGGAAAAAATCCGTGGTTAGCAGTCAAAATATTAGGAAGAATTCTTAGTAAATGACGCCTTTAAAAGTCTACTAGAATAGCTATGGAGATTGCACACATAAGGAATGAAAAAAACCCCAAACCAAACAGTACCTGGGTTTGACTGAAAGATTCAATCTACATTAGTATTGTATAGGTGAACAGGAAAAGATGCATTTTTTAGAAATATTTATCAACTTGGATTAACAGTAACTAATAAAATGAATCTGTAACTGAAGATACATGCTAACACTGAGGAATATAAGCAGGCCCCAGCCTGATAATGAGAAGCTATGGAAACATCAGTCCAACTTCAGTCATAGCTGTTACATGGTCTGGAAACATGACCTGAGACAAATGTTTTACTCTAGGTTACAAATGAGCACAATGAATTTTAAAAACTCACACTACCTCATGCCCATGAGGGGTTATTTGGGTTATGGTGACTGGTTTTACAGATGCACAAGTCTCTGTTCCCTATTTCATAGCACCTGGCACGGAACTCAGAATCACAGATACTGAAGTTCAGTGGCAAAGAAAAATCAGATCCCAACAGATTTCTCTACTACCTGCAGATAACCCCTCTCCTTTCTGGGGGAAGAAAAGCAAAGCTGTACTGTCAGAGCCAGCACGAGATGGTTCTTGCTTGGAGGGGTACTGCAGGGTCAGATGCCCGGGAATCCACAGACACCATCCCTGTGTGTCATTAATCCCTTGCAAGCTCTCATGGGGGCACTGCCAGGCTCAAGATTAAGGTCTGGTCAGGAGCTTCAAAGGTGTGAAACACTGAGACTCAGAAAGTGAACATGGTGCTATCATGGCAGAGCACTGTCCCACTGCTGTGGGATGTTGCTGGTCAGCCAGGGTGGCTGGTGCCCTACCA
Organism: Oxylabes madagascariensis; assembly: GCA_013400675.1. Classification (NCBI taxonomy): domain Eukaryota; kingdom Metazoa; phylum Chordata; class Aves; order Passeriformes; family Timaliidae; genus Oxylabes; species Oxylabes madagascariensis. Next base: position 31,474 of record VYZR01014312.1, read on the forward strand.
CCGGCCTTCTTCCTTCGGGGTACTTCAAGTGAGGGGAATGAATCAGCATTCTGGTTATTACTTAGGGTCTGGGTATTTTCCCCATTTAACAAACCAACACCCTGTGTATGTGTGAATTGATTGTGGTATAAATGTTACTTTCTCAAATCTACAGTTAAAAAGTCATTGTTATATTTGTAGTGAATCGCTTTATAAATGTTAAAATACTCAATGATTAAGTGCTGTTAACCCCTTTTGCAACCTTATCTTTGCATCCATCTCCTTGGCACACTCACTGTGCATTCCTAGCTTCCATGCAAATCATTCCAAATTGCTTCTATCTAACTTTATCATCCTATGGATGCTTTAACTTGTCTAGTAAGTAATAGAGTGAACCTTCCCATCAAACTCTGTAAGTCATATTCTCACAAATTTATATTAACTCCTGCTTTTGCCAATACGTTTGACAGTGTTTCTTTAAGTGGCCAAATCACTCATTCGTGACAAAAATTCACTGCAGTAAACTCAAACAGGCCCAGAGGAGGATTCCAAGCAAGGTTTTCCACAGCTTTGCAATGAGTTTGTTGCTCATTTCTGGGCTGCTCAGAGGTGGTAACAGCACCAGCTGCTCCAGTGGGGGCCTGCCTCCCTTTCCTGCTCTGACTCTTTCAGGAAACCTGGCCAGGACCATACCCAGGGAGCTCTGTTGGCCAGCTCCAGGGCCCTGGGGCTTGATGGGGGACTCCCACAAGGGTCCACTGGAGGAAACCAAGCTTGTCTTTGTACTAAACTACATACAGCTGCACGGGACATTTGGAAAGGATTTTCATCTACCTTGGGACATTCCTGCTAGTCTTTGAATCTTAAAAAGGTGGATTTCAACTTTGGCTTGAATAGGCGCTACATATTTTATCAATGCATGTACAACACATATATATGGTTTTTTATTTGCTTTTAAATATATATATAAATGCATATGCACCTATATGTAACTACAGAATTGTCATTATCAATGACTGATTCCTACAGAGAAGCAAACTAAGCATCGCATGGATATCTCATATAATTGTAAAAAAGTTTTTCCAGATTTGGGGAGGGGGAAGAAGGGGAAAGGAGAGGGAAGGAAGAGAAAAACTGCATGTGAACATTTTTGTTTGGGGGGATTGAAGGCATTTAAGGGACCTTTACAAAAATCACATTTAAGAGACCTCTCGTTCATCTTGCAAATAGTACAAGAGCTTGCAGGAAATGAAAATTATCTCCTACTACCACTTGCTGGTACACTATAAAATATTCTTTTAAAATATCTAATGCGTTGAGGTGTGTCAAGTAGCTTTTTCACCACATGATGTGTGATAAACAGGATATCTCTCGTAATCAGAAATCTAAAGCACGCGGGATGTAAAGTTTAAAAGAGCAGTGTTTTTCCTTAAATGAATGTAATCAATGTGCTTATTAGTTTGCTGCGGCAGAAGGAGGGAGTGGGTGGGTGTTTCAGAGTTGGCACATGTCTATTTGGCAACAGTGAATAGCCCGAGTGTTTATAGAGAGAGCTCTGTGGAATCCCTAGATTCTGCAGATTTTCTTACCAATTTTGTCTCAGATAATTAAGGATTTTAAATAATAAAAGAAAAAGTTAAAGAGGAAGTATGAGCTCCAGCTGGATCAAATAAAAAATAATAAAAAAGAAAGAAGGGTGTTTAAATTCTCAATATTGCCTTAAAACTAAAAATCAGCACTAAGGCACAATTTGGCTCTTAAAAGTAACTATGGAAAACTGGCACCTGCTTCCTTCAACAGATCTCCTCCCTGGGTGTATTCAGAGATATATCTTCTTAAACTAGTGATTTAAAAAAGTTTCCACAGCTGTTGGACCTGCAAGACACAACCCATAAACGGGACAGGGCTGAGCTAGAGATGTCCTGGTCTATACCCGGCTGAACTTCATCACTTCACCGACACTGCAAGCAACAACTGCAATGTCTCGAAATCCCACCTGCTCCTGAAAGTAAAGGATCAAATGTTACAGCAACCCTAAAATGAAAAAACACATGTAAGTTTGCACAAATGCAGCTGAGCTGCTTGCTGGTCATTCCTGGGAATAACTGCGGCAGACCTCCAGATGAACAAAGCTTCTCTTTCCTGCCTGGCAAGCAGGACAGCTGAGCATAACAGGCACGGCATAACCTGTGGGAGGAAACGTCTCGCTGCAACAAACTGGCCACGGTGTTAGTGCCTCTTTCATGCACACAAGAGACAGCTCAGGCACCAGTGCTGACATCAAGGAGGAGTGAAGACAGAGAAAAGATATAATTCAGTTCTGAGGAATGATATACTGCCACGCCAAGCCGTGATCATTCGTGGCATCTCCAGCATTGCTAATGGCAGCAGAAACAAACGGTCTGACCTGGCCTACTGCCCCTTTCCTGCCTACTTTCCTCCTTTCTGTAGCTCAGCCTCTCATCCTAGAAAAACAGTTCTCTTTCATCTACAGTTCCAAAAACCAATAGGCCAGTTTTGAAACCCAGCTAAAAGCTGTGTAGCCATATAAGGTTCAATAAGTCAGTTGAACAGAGCCCTCAGGGGTCTTGTGGCAGACTTGGAGCAGACGAGG
>VYZR01014321.1:19977-36686 GCA_013400675.1 Oxylabes madagascariensis
AAAAAAAAAGGCAATTAGTTACCTGGGTTACACACTCTTCAAGCAGGAAAAGAAAAACAGTTGATTAACATGAGAAAATTTGTATTTCTGGTAAGCCTGACTGACATGAGCATGTTATTTTAAAAAATGCTGATAGGAAAATGACAGAATGAAGCATATCAATTTTTTGATCCAAAGTTAATATTTAATTTATCAAAATAAAATATTTATTAATAAAATTTTATTTTATCTAATGGCTGTTATATTTATATACCTTTACATGTCTACTGCATATTTATACAGCTGTGTAAGCTACAGTTACCTATCTATGAAAATGGAAGGAAGCGTTTTTAAATTTGAGAAACCATCTTACTGTGAGTGCTTTAAACCATTTAAGCTTATTACAAATACATAACAACAAGATTGCCCTTCCCCCATAGCATTTCAGTCACTTATCCCTGAACCAAAACTCCTGGCAGCTGGGAGATCTTTATCTTACCACAGTAAAATAAAAATTCACTGGACGCAACTGATTAAATAGATTTCCTCAATATATTCAGACAAAACATTTGTCAGAGCCAGCAGAAGGCCAGTGGTAAGGAGGAGCATTGCCATCAAAAGGAGGGAGGTGATCCTGCCCCTCTGCTCAGCCTTGGCAAAGCCTCACCTGGAGTGTTGTGTCCAGTTCTGGGCTCCTCAGGGCAAGGCAGACGTGGAGCTCCTGGAGTGGGTCCAGTGGAGGACAACAAAGATGCTGAAGGAACTGGAGAATTTCTCTTATGAGGAAAGGCTGAGAAAACTGGGCCTGTTCAGCCTCAGAAAGAGAAAACTGAGAGGGGACCTCATCAATGTCTGTCATGTCTGCAGGGAGGTGTCAGAGGATGGACCAGGCTCTGCTCTGTGGTGCCCAGCAATAGGACAGGATGCAATGGGCAGAAAGTGATGCCCAGGAAGTTCCACCTGAAAATGAGGAAGAACTTCTCCACTGTGCAGTGACCAAGCACTGGCACAGATTGCCCAGAGAGGGTGTGGAGCCTCCTCACTGGAGGTATCCAAGAACTGTCTGGACATGATCCTGTGCCATGTGCTCTGGGATGACCCTGCTTGAGCTGGACTAGATGACCCACTGTGGTCCCTTCCAGCCTGACCAATTCTGTGATTCAGGGAGAACTTGTTTTTGACAAATCTTCTGACAACTTTCGGCTTCCTGAGGATGTAGTGCATGTCAGAAAGTTTTTCAGGTCACAATTCTGCTCTGTGGGGACACATCTGATCCCTGTCATAACACTTTACTTGTTTTCTTTGGGTATACCCTCTGTTATCCCTTGGACACCCTGAAGAGGTGCCAGAGAAGTAAATAGTCATGAATTTGCACCATTGCTCCAATTGACAGGTTCACGTCTCTATAACATATTTTCGTAGATGTTAAATCAACATCATAATTACTCCTGTAAGATGTCATTTTAAAATCTATTTTGTGGATCAGAGGAAAGACAGCAGAAGTTATCTGGTTTTTGAGATTCTCAACAACTAGAAGAGAGAGAAATACAATCCTGTAACAGGAGCTCCCGTCTGTTTCTTAAACTAACTACAAATGCACAAAAGTCCCATGACATTTTATCTACTTTATCATGTAGTCCTTTAGCAGGAGTCTCCTAGTACTTTGATGGAAAGTTATTAGTCTGACTTATATTTGGCTGCATTTCTATTACCTTAAAATGCTGATTCAATGACCACCAGTAATATCTAAACATCTAAACAGGTTACCATTATTTAGCTGTTTCCTTCCTGCTGATACAGATTTAGGAGAGATATTAATGAATATTCACTCTAAGTCAAATGCAATTACAGCCATAGATGTGGAGAATTTTTTTTAACTTGGAGCCATATGTATGTATGCAAAATGTATATGAAATACTGCAGGATGTTAACAAGATATTTGAACCAAAAGGAATAAGAATCTGGACTTGGTTATACATGAGGAACCCTCTTTTTCTTGGGAAAAAGAGTTTCCAACAAGATTGTAAACAGAGAAGAGACATCACATGGTTTGCATTATTTCTCCTACAAGCTTTCTCTTTCAAAATGAAGTACTGTAAGATTTTATGTGTTTGACTTCTTGTGGTGGAGAAATAAGAATAAATTATTGAAACATTTGTGCTCATAATTACGCCAAATTGAGTCTGTTCAAATAAAACTTTAGGAATTCCAGTTATGCGTCAAATCTCCTGTGGAAGATGAAGAAGAAAGAAATGAACCCACTATAGTCATCAAGACTTTCACAAAAGATTGAGGAAAAAAGAATGATCCTGTGGTTAAGACACTTGATTCAGGTCTTGATCCAATTTCATCCTTGGTTTGAATGATCTGGTGTTTTATCTGAATTTAATTTTTCCGTGCCTCAGTTTCCCATTTGTAAAGCAGTGATTTAAACCTTTCTGTTGGGGGTTAGGTTTCTTTTCTTTTGCTCCTTCTTACCTATAGAATTTTTCCCATAAGTTGCTAAGAAACACTGACTACTGAGTACTTATGGTTACTTAAGAAAACAAAGAACTGGCCAAGCTCAGGGAGAAGGAGGGAATCTGGTTGCATTTCTCTCATCGGGTAGTTTCTCTCCAAGGGACAGAGATACAAGAATTGGGCAGGTGAAGGACGGGGCCTGGGGCAGCCGCTGGCTCACTCATTCTCGGTTTTGGAGGAGGTCGGTCAGAACTGCTGCTTGGGGAAGGGAATTCGCAGCTGCTGCTGGAGGCCAGCCCAGAGCTGCTTCTTCTGCCCTGGGGTGAGCCTCTGCTCATGACAACCGCCACTGACCCGGGACCTTATTGTCACCTACCTCACTAAAAGAGGGACCTATCACCATCTACTCGTGTGCCCGGGAATCCGGAGCTCGCCTCTCCCTGCCCCGTTGGGAGCCGGGCCGCCGCTGTCCCACCCCTGCTGCTTCCTCAGCACTGTTCTGGGTTTCTCTACGCTGTAGCCCCATGTGGTAAATATTATGGATAATTCATGTTAGCTGTAGAATATAGTATTATGGGGTGATTTGTGATAATTGTAGTATATAGAATATAGTTACTCATGTTAAGGAAAAGGAGGAAGCAGGGACACCCATCTTCCCAAAAACCCTTTGCAACTAAAAGAAAATTAACCAAGCAGAAAAGGCTTTGTTCACCAACAGCCACACACATAAAAATGCAAATATTCGACCATCTCCAAAAGACAACGCCTGCCCCTCAGCGATGAGGTGCTTTCCATGGACTCTGAAAAGAAGATGTTCCTGGAACATCGGAGCTGATGTCTGCCCATCGGCAATAGAAGTCTCACCTCAACACAAAAGGGAAGATGACTTTCCTGGAAATCTGAAGTATCATCTTTTTGACATTCATGGACAGAAATGAACTTCCAAGAATACAGATCCCATGGACAAAAAAGACACCTGGACCCCATCATCCCAGAGATATGATCAGCCTCACCTGCAATTCACCAAAGGACTGTTCCAAGCATTCATGTGATCCCCAAGCTATGAATTTGTATAGGGAAATACTTAAACCCGAAAAACCTATTGTACCTACCCTTGCTTGTAACAGTATAAAATTGTACCCAAAACTCCCTGTGCTGGTGGACTATCAGGGTCTATGCTTAACGCTGGCTTCTGATAGCTCACCCTACATCAACCCCTGGGCTCGGTGCTGCCCAAATTTATTATTGTGGCTCATTAAATATTTTCAATGATTTTCATAATAAATCATTATTATTAAAATTTGGCTATTTCATTTATAACACCCCACATCCCCTGCCCTGCTGGGACATCCCATGCTTCCAGCCCGGCCGCCATTGCCATGTGCTCTCTGCACCACAGCGCCCCCTGCAGCCACGGAGGAATCACTGCACCTGCCTTGCCCACCGGGAGCCAGCAGCGCCCCTGCAGGCTGTGCCTGGAACTGCACCCAAGGGGGAACCGCCCGCGGCCGAGAAGGGGTCGCTGCATTTGTGTTCTGTTTGTTTTTAATGCCAGAGTTGTTGGTTGTTTGCCTTGTTATACATGCTAGTAAAGAACTGTTATTCCTATTCCATATCTTTGCCTGAGAGCCCCCTTAATTTCAAAATTATAATAATTCGGAGGGAGGGGGTTTACATTTTTCCTTTCTTCCCTAGCAGACACCTGTCTTTCAAACCGAGACACCTTCCTTTCCCATTTTCTGTTTGTTACAAGTCTTTCCAAGCCAGAATCCACCCAGAATGTGTGCACACAAAGGAAGCTTATCACACCTACATGGTTTCTGCAAATTGGTGATATTCCTATAGGAGCATGAAGACCACTGACAACAGGTGTGCTTTCCTCTATTCCCATGTTCTCATTCCTTTACATGGAGACTAAAGGCTGAATTCAGAAAAATATGGGTGCCAAAATCCCAAACTGCAACCCAGTGCAATGCTTGAAGGGGTACCTAAAGCCTACAAGTAGGTGAGTTATTAGCAGCCTATTGAAGAAAAAAGGTTTGGAGACTAATGAGAAATGGAAAAAAAAAAGCCTCTGGTATTAAACCTCTAATAAATCCAAGCCTATAAAATACCAGGGCATGCTTAATGTTTTGCTCTGGCTGATGTTGGCACCTCCTCCTCAAATAAATCGCGTATTTTGAATATGGTATACAAAGGTACTTGATGTCCCAGATTCTGCTGCAAAAACTTAGCCCCAAAGTAGGGTGTTGCAATACGTAGACTTGGTACAACTTTCCCTGTGTAAAGGGAAAAGATTTTTAGTGAGGGTAGACTTGTCAAGCCTTGAAAGCTGCTAATGACTTTGCTGCTTGAAATGCAATGAAACCAGAGTGTGCTATCATCCAGGCCACTCATTAAGATAACTGAAATATAACATCGAAACTAAAACTGTGTAATGGGCTTGAATTGGGAGTAAAGCTCTATCTAAGTAATATATAGTGGGATATCATCCTGTTCATTGCAAAAGGCCCATGCTTGAAGAATCATTGTAGTCACCATTGGAGAACATTTCACAAGTATTTCCATCTGAAGGAAAGAAGAGAATAGGAGGCTAAGTGTGTGTGACAATGTGTGAGTTATTGCTTCTAACCAATATTTTCCCAGTGCATTAGAAGGGATGGATTTTTAATTATCAGATTGATATTGTTAGGGTTATGTATAGGTTAGACTTGCATATAGCAAAAGTTGCATTGGCTGACCCTCTTTTCTCTTGCAGAAAGTGTTTGAAGTCTCACTTTTCCTTCACAAATTGTCTTGATGCCTTAAGCTTTAGCATTCATATTTCCAGATTCTGTGCTGCCTAGGGATGTAGTTCTGAGCCTCATATTAAGTTCTGTAAGCTCTCTTCACAGAGTAGGGAGACAAAACAAATCCTTTTCCTGCTGAGGACCAAGGACAACTTTCAGCCCAACAGCATTCAGCCCACCAAACAATGGTGGACTGAAGAGAGAAAACAAGAAGAATGAGACCTCACAACCCGAAGCTGTAATTGGGCAATTAAACCCCAATATGCAAATGGACCAAAAACTTGTAAAAATGTAAGACCTTGTGACTGGCCAGCCATTTTGTGACCATTCTTAGTCCACCCTGGGTGTAGCTTTGGTCAGGCTCCTGTCTTGCCCAAGGTGGATCCTGGAGACCTTTCAATAAATACCTACTTTATTCTCTAGCTCTGTCCAGTCTCTGTTTCAGGTCAGCCTTCCAAGGCATCAGTCTTAACCAGTATTTTAGGACAAAGTTCTAAAAGGAAGCAAAAGTCTAATGTACTTTCCAATCGGTATAAAGATGATTTTAGTCTTTAAAGATATCTAATTTCTGTAGCAAGGGAGGGGATTATTTTGCACCATATGGTAGCTGTCCTGTGATGTCATAGTGATTAATGACAGGATCAGTTGGATGCTCCAGTGACATAACAAATGACCTGGGTTTCCTGTAATGGCAATAGTTACACGCTCGTACAGGACCCTGCAATTAACTGAGCTCTACTCATGGCTCCCCATGGGGTTAAGCATAACTATAGAATGAATGTGGAGACTACTACCAGCTTCATGAGGATGTGGGTCAAGCATTCTGTGACTTCTGGCAGATCTCTTAGACTGTGGATATCTGTTTCCCATCTGTAAAACTGATCTTATAATTAGCTGTTCACAGGCTTGATGTAAAACTAGCTGGTTGGTGTATGTCAAACCTTTGCAGAAGAAAAACTTTAAGTGAAAATAACATTTTAGTGAAACTATCTGTGCATTTTTAACTCTATCATAGACTGAAGAACCTCCAACACTCTCTGCCCAATTGGCCGCATGATTATTTGTCAGATAAAACATGAAAAACACCATTAAATGCTTTGTGCTCTACTTTCAAGTCAAACATTTTTTGGGGTAATTGTTCCCTGTCTGAAATAATTCTGGAAGGAGGTAAAATATTCCTACTGTTCTGAAGCAAAGCAATAGAGACAAGGAATGATCCATTTATCCCAGTAGCAGACTTACTGACAGCATGATAACTGTGACTGTAGTTATTATTTTAGCTGATGAAAAAAATCCCAAAACAACTGAAAAGTATTTCTTTTCTTGATCCAAGTTTTAGATTTTCTTTAGATTTTCCTGATAGTTTTGGTCAAAACTACAATTAGAAAATTAAAAAAAAGAAAATGTTTATTGGATATAAGCTGTATTTGAGATCAGACTTTTGAGATCAGAGAACAGCATTTATCAAGCTGTTGAGGTTCTCTGAAACCCGAATTTTCAAATGATTCATCATTTGGAGCTGTGTGCTCTAACGATTGCTGTATAATATTAACAGGTCATTTCCTTATGTTCCAATAACTCTTTTCCACTGCTGGTTACTGGACATTTCAGTCAGAAAAAAAAAAAAAAAGAAAGACAGATAGAAGATCCCGTCGGACTGATGTTGGGTTTTACCAAAAGACATAAGGCCAATTCTGTCTGGTTTAGGTCCTTTCACTTAGTAAAAAGTGAGTGCTCCTGGATTATGAAGAGAGTGCTTAAAGGGTGACATGGTTGGACCCTCAGCCTAACATTTTATGATTTTCTTGAATAAATCACACCTCTCAATGGTTTCTGAACCTTGCAGTATATGAGTGTATAATTTCTTCACACTGGTGAGAGGAGCTTATCCAAAACTCTCCTGCACTACTAATACTCTGACTGTGACAGCATCCTGGAGGGAAGAAAAAAAATGCATATCTACAAATACTTTTCCTCAGGCTAGATGATCCAAAAAGTACAGATGTGAACACTGAGCACTTTATAAGCTAACCAACACATAGATCCATATCCTTCCTTGTTCACTTACTGTTTTCAAGACAGATTTGGCAGGGGGATGAACACACAAGCTTCACACAATTCATGGAAGTGAAGGAACAACATTCACACAAATCACGTTCCAGTGATGGCATCCCGCATGGTGTCTGGAGAATACCAGGTGCCAGAAACAGTGATGGGGGAAGGTGAAGGTAAATACAGCTCGATGGCTGGCTTCATTCATTCAGAGCCCCCACCACCTGCTTGCTCAAGACAATGTCTTTTGATATCATTTGGAAGTGATGGTTCATGGCTACTCTTATGGTCAGGAGAGTGAATAAAGCAGACCACAGCTCTGGTTTTGAAATGACAGTTCTGGTGATGTTTTTATAGTGAGTAAGATTGTACACCTCCTGTGAATGTTCTTCTGGTTTGTTTATTTTTTATTGTTTTTTGTACGATTATCCAAAGGCATTCTCAGCTGCATTTTCTTCATTAGCTTAATTCACAAATTTTTTTTGCTGTTGGACTCTAAATTGAACTTCAGCTTTTGCCAAGGATCAGCATTTCTCCCTACATTTAATTCATCCAGAGTAGCTATTGAGTGACAAGGGCAGTGTTAATTTATGATTGGATATTGGAACCTGAAATAACAATTGGAAAGGGAGAAGCAAGAGGCTTTCAAAGCATTAAATTAAAACCTTTCGGCTATGGCTCAACTTGCTACTTATTTTTCTCATTTTCTTGCCATCAATACTTTTGTTCTATTCTTGATGTGATTTTTTCACAGGGCATGATCTGGGGCTTTATTCATTCTTTGTTTTCATGTGATAGATGGAGTATTTTTTATTAGCTTGTATTATAACCCATGCTCTGTCTGTTCTTACTCAGATGTCTGTTATTGTCTTTATGAGAGTTATAAACATTTCTGATATATTTGACTGTGGTTCTCCTTTAACTTGCATGAAAATCAGATCTTAGTAAATAAAAAATGGAGATTTCTGGGGAAGCCTGAGAGCTGGAAATCCTGCTTGTGCACTAAACTGGTCCAGGGCACCATCATGCCCATGGATTACCGGTTTGGGAAACCAGAGAAGCTGATCCCTTTTCCAGGAAGAGTTGGCCTGGGTCAACCAAAAATCTGCCAGACGATGCCTGGGCCCAGCGTGTGAGATGGGATGGGACAGTGCAGGATGGGACAGGACAAGGGCTGTTCACTTCACGGACCAAGCCAACCTGTTCAACTTTTCTGAAAGGGAAGAGTGGTGAGATGTACGTATCCAAGTCTATCTATGTCCCAAATGGAACCTAGAAGAGGTGCAGGATATTATTTGTTTTAATTAATATTAAGGTTAAATTTTAAAAGTAAATAAGGAAACAGGAAGACAAAACATAAAATAGAAAGAAGAAATTCACTCTGGGGAATAATTGCTGACATATATTTATGAACTTTGGTGAAGAAGGAGAATCTGAACCGAATTATCTATTTTTGGTAGTTGTTAGGTGCTTCAGGGTTAGAAAGAACTGCCAGGAGGACTTAGTTATATATCTTACTCTATTACCACTCCAAAATAAGACATTGGAAATCTCTTTCTTTTCTGAGTAATATACTGACATCTTTTTATCCTATTTTTTTTTTTCTTTTGTCTTCCACATTGACCATCCTTTTGAAATAGAGACACAGTTTGCTGGCAGTGAGTCCACAACAGTGCTCTGAGCTATTGCAATGACAGTTATGATTTCCTGAAATCATGATTTGAAAAGAATCCTATTATTTAAAATAACTCTGAATTGCCAAGTATCTCAGAGGGGTGAGTGTTAGCAAAAAGATGATCAAAGCAGGTGTGAAGGATGGTTGTTGGTTAAAGATCTGCTTTCTTGGTTTTCTGTGGAATAACCAGGTTCCACTACTGCCAAGTCAAAAATGCTGTAGTTATATATGGAAGTTCAAATGTGCTATAAACTCATTCTGCTGGTTCAGAGCTATTCAAACTATTCTGTCTACACCAGATTTAATGTTTTGATGGAAGAGGCATCTGCCCTGTAGGTATAAATAGGTATAAAATCATAAAACCAGTATAAATTCCTGCAGTTCAACAGTCATAAACCCACTTCAATAAAGATCAGATTTGATGTTTGAGCTATAAGGAAAAAATGCTTTACTTGCAATCAGGCCACTGGTTTTGTCAAATAAATAATGCCTTTCAAACAATAGTTAGGACTATTTCTTCCAGTACCTAAAGAAAACTGGAGAGGTATTTTTCACAAGGGCATGTAATGATAGGACAAGGGAGAACGGTCCTAAGCTGAAGGAAGGTAAGTTTAAACGAAATTCTTCCCTTTGAGGGTGGTGAAGCAATGGAACAGGTTGCCCAGAGAAGCTGTGGGTGCTCCATCTCTGGAATTGTTGAAGACTGGATTGGATGGGGCTTTAAGCAACCTGGTCTATTGGAAGGTGTCCCTGCCCATGGCAGGAGGGATGGTAGTAGAGGATATTTAGGTCCTGTCCAACACAAACCATTCTATGACTCTATGAGACAAAAGAAATTTTACTCACTGTAATGAGTCAGTCCAAAGGATACAATTTTATTCTAAAAAAAGAAAATTTTATGGCCTTATGGCCAACTTACTGGTCTTACGTATCAGGCTAAACTCTGATCTCTGTTATTCCAGGTTCAATCGAGATCCCTCCAAGTTCTGTAAACACATTGTACCCTGGTCAATTGATGCATTATCAGTATGCTATAAAAAGTGTAAATGGAATCTGAATGAATTCTTGCAGTTTGTGACAACTAGAAAACAGAAAGTACTGATACAGACAAACCTTATAAAGTATTGGTGCATGAGTGGCAGGATAGATTTTTCTAAAAGATGTTTCGAAGTCTCACTGGGAAAAGGTTTTGATGAAAAAGGTTTTGACGATACAGCCAGAAAGAGCAGAAGGTTATGGATAAATCCTTTGTCCTTTTTGGGACTGCTCACTCTGCCAGATTTGCATGTATCTGACATTGTTCAAATGATTCAGAATTGTACAGAAGTCTCCCCTCACAGACAAAAGAGGCAAAGGAGTTGAGCAAACTGGAATGAATCTCAACACACTATCAATGCAGCGCCAGAATTTTGCAGAGCAAAAGTTGTTGGAATTGTGTCTGGGAAGTCAGTGAGAAATTCCCACAGAAAATTGGATTCAGTTTTTATTGCTGCTTGTCACTTCCTGTTGCATTGAAACCACCATTTATTGTTATCCTGGCTGGGTGTCCATGAAAATTATTTGAGTCAGAGCCAACAGTAACTCATTTCTTTCCTATGGGGCTTTTGCTTGCTAGAGTCTTCAACTGTGAATGTCTCCACTTCAGAAATAAGCACTCAGTTTTTAATCAAGGACCCTGATACAGGCTTAAAATCAAGAGATTATATTACTAAATTATGTTTTAATACTAAAAAAATACTATTTTGTATTCCGTTTTGTTAGACTGAATTGATTGGCATTTTAAAGCTTTTTCCTGTAACAATGCAGGCATATTTTAAAGGTTTCTGGTGCCATAGAAATTAAAGGGGTTTCTTAGCTCCTCTATATTTGGAATCAGTTCTTAAAATTACATAATTTAAAAATGTATTAGTTTTGTTACATGCAAGTATCCTGGAAAACCTTATTTCTGAGAAGTGACATGGAGACTAACAATTCCATATGAGTAAGGATAAGACAGGGAGCTGGATAGTAATGTTGCTGCTGGAACAATTTGAAGGAAATATATAAATTAGTCACTAGACATTTAGAAATAATTTCTCTGTGAGCAGACTATTCTCCTTTAACCATTCTGAGATTTCTTTCATCACTTTGGGCAAGAGAATTTTTCTTGGATTCCACAACACACTGTAGCAATTCTAAATTCACTTTTTTTTTTTTTTTTTTCCCTTCAGTCAGGCAGATACAGGCTGAAACGCTGGTTCCAAATCATTTGCAGATTAAGGAAAAAATTATATGCATTTACTTGATTCCAGCTGGCTGCAACCTCTATTATCAAGCAGTACAGAGACTAAATGCAACCACCATCAAGTTTGAAGAAACTTGATATCTGAGCCTGACTTTCACTCTTAGGCTCAGAACCATTTTGCTGAGATACATTTCAAACACTAGAATCATTCTCATCGATGACAACAGCACTCTTTATTGACATGGGAGAATATGCTTCAAGAGCACTCTTGGGAGGAAGGCTCCCACAAACTTTTTGAAAACCTCAGAATCGGTGATATGGCTCATAATGCATGCATTTTTTCCCCCCATATCTCTGTTTCATAGAAAGAAATGGTATTTATTGTTTCCTGTACAAAGGGAACCTGACTCATACCTAAAGTAACTCATACCTAAAGTCTCACTCCTCAATGTGATGCGTTGTTGTGGTTATTAGAGTAGCGTCAGAAAGGCAGACTGAGAAAATCCACCAAACAGGAGACAAATGAACTGACTAGTGAGTCCAGCATCATTCTGGTCTACAAAACACTTTCTGATCTCTTGGTCTCTTAGAGCTGGTTGTTTAAAAGTTGGTCAAGGCACGCATGCAAGTTCTCAAAATAAATACCCTTGCTTCTTTTGTAAAAGCATATCCTTTATTGCCCTGAAACCAGCACAGAACTCTTGAACATATCTGTGGATGCAGGTTACTTCACAGAAGCAAAACACAGCAAAGAGCCCTGATCCTCTGCCCAGTATGAGGAACTTATTTTTATGAGATCACATGTTCAGATTGAAAGTGATGCACTTACCTGCAGAGACCAAAACTTGCCAGTCCGTATTTGATGGAAAGAAGTGCTGTGGGGGTGTGTGGTAGGGGTGGCAGCTGTGGGTGCAGGTGTGTGTGCTTGTGAGCTGCTGCCCTCTGCTGCACACCTTCCCAGCAGCTCACCTCCAGCCACTTCCTCACCCCAGCCACAACAAGCTCATCATGAGCTGAAGCTGGAGAAATGACTTCCCTCCTGCCAGTGAGACATTCAGAGCTTTGCTCTGAGCCACCCATGAAACTTCCAGCAGGCTCTAACTGTCTTGTAGTGGTCTAGAGCACTGCTTCTGCTCTGGCATCAGGTGAGTGTGCAGAACTCCTCAGCCTCAGCATCTTCACCATCACCATAGCAGTGGGAAGAGACTTCTAAATGAAGACAATCTCTATATGAATCCTGCCAACTGTAGTAATAAATGCTGTAGCAATATGCATGGAAGTCAGCACAATCTAAAATTTTAAGATGTTTGCCACTTTATGTATCTCCAAGACAAGAAGAATTTCCTCCAAGCACCACTGGGGAGGTGGTGCCAGCCCCTGGGCTCAGTTTTTGCCAGCGACCATGGACTTGGTCAATCACTTCCCCCCATAGCAAGACATGAGCAATACCTCTACTAAGAGAAGGGGAGAAGGAAGGTCCTGCCTCTCTCCTCACCACTGCAAGAGCAATGGCTTTCACCTATAAAGAACTGCCACGAAGGACTCAGTATTTGTGTGTCTGAGGAGGGTTCTGGGAAAAATGTGTGTGATGAGAAATCTGCAAGTTAAAACCAGCACAAAATGTGTGTGTCTGGTAGTATCTAATGACAGAAAATATAGGTTAGACTGTACAGAGAGCTATAAGGGGGCAGGATATGGGAAAAGATTTTTTGACCTAAACCATTTTTTTTTTTTTTTTTTTTTTTTTTTTTTTTTTTTTTTTTTTTTGGTTCAGGTTTAGGATCTCTGCTTACTGACAAGGTGTTAGTGAAGATAGCTTAAGAACAGGCAAGTTTTGGCTTGGGCTGAGAACTGTCCAGACACTCTCCAGACCCCAGGCAAGCAGAAGATCTTGCCTTCTGCTCCCTGCTGCTCCTTGACATGTCTGCAGGAGACTACAGCCCTTGCAGGTCTGCCAGCCAATTTGCTCCTCTGAATGCCCCCTAACCTACCTCAGCTGCAAAAGAGTTCAGCTAGCTGAAGCTGTTTAAAACAGATTTTGCTGGCCTGGTTCATTCTGATTCAGATAATTTAAATAAGCATATTTTTTGTGAGCAGTAAGCTGGAGCTGTCAAAAGGGCAGTGGAAAATATCGGGCTGAAGAGTGTCAGATCACAAAGTTCAATCACAAAAGGACATACATCTGACACCCAAAGACCATTACGATTAAAGAAGTTTTATATATTCTTTCCTTATAGATTTAAATTTCCTCTGTATTTGTGGAAGTGTGCACATGCAATAGGAATGTGTACACAAGCCATGGGCCTGGACAGAGAAGGGATTATGAAAAATGAATAATGAGAAATAAAACTGCTCACAACTACACATTGTCAAACCATCCAAATTTAAATGCTTTTTCTCTTAGGAAATTGCTATTAAAGACTTTACAAATAGAATTCTCTTATATTTATCTTGCACTTGCTTTTGCTCCTTTCACCTGCTCTCCCTGCAAATAATTTTTAACTGCAACATCTGGAATTTTAAATTGATTTGAGCTGTCTTGATGTGGCCTGGTAATATGAACAAGAAATAATGGTGCAATGCCACATTTTCTTGTACATTTTCCAGTGTGTGGTTGAAGCATACTGGGACAGTCAAATACAGAAAAAAACCCATGAAAGTATCATGGATGTGTGAGCATATTGAATTACTGATGACACTGGCAACATGAAACTCTACTTAAATGTCAGGGTTAACCAGGACCTTGCAAGTGATTAATCATTGGTTTTAAAATTCTGAACCTTTTTGTATCATGGTATTTCTGCCATTTGAAATTCACCAATTACCCTCCTTATGATTCATATCTCCCTTTCATTATTCCAATCTTATTAACATTTTTATTGTATTCATAAGAGTAGCCAGTCCTGGTTACAGCTTCTAAAGACACATTTAGGACCTAGCCCAACCGTCAACAAAAAAATGAACACATCTTTCTCATGGTTGGAAAACTGGTCTGGAATGAACACTGTGTAAAATATGACCACCAAATGTGTGACTAAAAAGGGTGGATTATGGTTACACAGTCTTCCCGGACCAGCACCTCAAAACCCTCTGCACCTTTTCCTTTCATGTCCAGCCTTGAAGAAAGCTTTTGTGTGAGTTGTGGGGTTTTGCTGCTGTTCCACAGTTTTCCAGGGACAGTCAGGTTACTCCTGGTCAGTGACAGGGGGAAGACATTCGTGCATTGGCGCTGTAAGCAGAAAGCAGCTGCTTTGTGCCTATATGAGTTTCAGGCACATATAAAATATGAAGGAAGCTTGTCAACTCAGATTAACTTTGTGGAGACAGCCCTTCTTCACCCCATATTGCAAACAAAGGAAGAGAGTCTGGGAAAAAAAGAGCATTTTGGTGAATACACGGCCTTGACTCTGTGCAATTGACATTAAATACTCTTGTTTGTCGGCTACCAAAATTGTCAAAACAGAGCAAAGAAAGTTGCTTTATTACAGCACAAGTCACCAAGAGCAGTTCAAGGGGAGGCAGGTCCTTCCAGATATTCACTTCAAACGCACAGTTGCAAAAAAAAAAAACCTCTAAAAATGACAAACTGAGATTACATAAACAATTTCAACACACAGTACTACTAAAAGAATATGTTCTTGATGGCAGCAGCTCAAATAAATCACTCCTACTGAGCTTACAGCAGTAGTTTAGAGCCTGACTCTCTGCTCTGATTTAAGAGAAGCT
This sequence comes from Oxylabes madagascariensis, assembly GCA_013400675.1. Lineage (NCBI taxonomy): Eukaryota > Metazoa > Chordata > Aves > Passeriformes > Timaliidae > Oxylabes > Oxylabes madagascariensis. The sequence goes on from VYZR01014321.1 coordinate 34,883, forward strand.
AGTGGAGTGGGTTTTTTTCAAATTATAGTGAGCTTGCTGCTAATGTAGGGAATTTTAGGTTTCTGGAAGAAGTAAATTGTGAGGTAAACATCACCTCTTTTTGAAAAATTGCCCTGAAGACTGGAGTTCTAATAATCTAATATGGAGTTAATAAAACCTGTATAGAAAAAGAGGAGGGAGGATCTCAGAGTTGCTGTGATATTATTTTTAAAGACAGTCTAGGGCTTTGCAAAATACCTTGTATAAGTTCTTATTTAATTTCAGAGCAGTTATGGGATTTGTTAAGTACACTGGCACTTTGTAATAATGGAGATATTTAAGAGTACTTTTTAATTCTGGTGAGATGTACAAGAGCTTGGTTTTCATTTTCTCTTTAGCTGCCTTTGACATCTTACCTGTGCCTTTAGGAACTCTTTTCCCTTTGTCATTAAGCCTTTGATTTATCACAAACACTTGCATATCAATTACTTCATGGGAAAATTGTGTCTGCTGGAAAGTCAAGTACTGGTTACTGTTTGCTTTTCCAGGCACAGAAAAGGAATTTGATAAATAATTATGTCAAAATAATTTCACTAGAACAAAATGAGCTATTGGCACTTTTTGTATATTTATTAATCTATATTTTTATTTGTTGGCTTTTTTGTGTTTAGAGGATGTACGTATACATCAGAAGAATCCTTCACTAATGTTCATAAAATTTACTTTTCACACTGTTTCTNGGAGATGTGTGGCAGCTGTGTATAGCTTAGGGCATTGCAGCAGTGTGGGAACCAAGGGAAGAACTGTGATTTAGTGGCAACCTGGATTTTTTAACAGTTACTGCTCAATAAGTTCTTTGAAATGGTGACTTTACTGCCAGTTGCAGCAGCTGCTGGACTCTTACACTCCCATAAGGAGAAAATTAGAAATATCTAATTCCTTCTTGATGTTTTGTTGTTGCTGCTGATTCAATACAACAGCTGGCTATTGTTTGTTTGTTTGTTTGTTTATAGAATTAAAGACATAATAAAAATAAAATATTTAGAAAAATAAACTATTCTTAGCTACTAAGCAGACACACTTCATAGGTATATAGGTTTTTATTGCTTTCTACCTGCCAGCATTCTTATGCAGTTTATCTGCTGCTCCTCTTCAGCTGCAGTTTTCATCTCTCACTGTTTCCACAAAACCTCAATCTGCCAGTCAACCTGAGAAGATGGAAATTAGCATAATGCAATAAAAAANTTTACTTTTCACACTGTTTCTCATGCATCTTTAACCCTATTTCTAATATACATAATACTCTTTTCCAGTGCAAATAGACCTCTTAGAGTTTTACCCTGCATTCACTTTTGATATTTTGGGATTTTCAGTGAGATTGAACTTCATTCAGCATTGTATTTTGCATCTCATGACAATTTGCCTCTGTGGAAATCAAAATGAAGTTAGTATAGAAAGTTACCATGCTGATTTTGTAGCATTACAAGACTGCATCAAAATAGTTCTAAGTGACNAATTAAAGACATAATAAAAATAAAATATTTAGAAAAATAAACTATTCTTAGCTACTAAGCAGACACACTTCATAGGTATATAGGTTTTTATTGCTTTCTACCTGCCAGCATTCTTATGCAGTTTATCTGCTGCTCCTCTTCAGCTGCAGTTTTCATCTCTCACTGTTTCCACAAAACCTCAATCTGCCAGTCAACCTGAGAAGATGGAAATTAGCATAATGCAATAAAAAACAATGGAGCAACATTGTTTTCCAAACAAAAAAAAAAAAAACCCTTAAAGAAAATCAAGGGTAATTTGGCCCTTTGGAGTA
>VYZR01014321.1:36948-48786 GCA_013400675.1 Oxylabes madagascariensis
GCCAAATATTTGTAGCCGTTCAGTATTTTCTAGCAATATGCTGGGACACTAGCTTCTATTGTCCAAGAAGGAATTCTGTCACCTATTGAATAAAATGATGGTTTGCATTTGTTTATTGCTTGCCATGTAGAATTAGAGAGTGGATTAATCTGCCTGTTGATGTAATTTGGGTGTTCTTTTGCATGCCACTGAAATGCAGCCACCTCTGGGNTGCATGGTCATTTGGCCCTTTGGAGTAAAAACTGTTTCAACAACCACTGTGTATAATGCTATTTTCCATGATAACAGTTAAAAGTAGCCATTTGTTCTATGCATTGTAAAAGAGATGTATCCGCAGGGGTCTCAAGGATTAGATAAGGGTTGCTCTGCCTTAGGATGGAGTCCAGAGAATTGCAGCAGCTGCATGTGCTCACCCATTCAACACCCAGAAAAGCTGGTGACAAAGATTCAGAAAAGGCAGGTTGCCAAGAGGAGAGACACGGGGGTTGGAACTTTTTTAAAATATCCAATGGGGTTTTGAATATTCAGTGGAAAGATGCAGCAATTCCAACAGGTGAGACTGAGAGTGCCCCATTCCAGAGGACTCTACGCTCCATCAATTTGGGCTTCCTCCAGAGAGCACCACGACTTGCAAGCTGCGAGTCCATCTTCCCTCATTCCGAGTCAGCTAATCAAGATCTAACTTTTCACCAGAAAACATTGGAGCCCAATCCCAGTCTGCAGAGTCCTGTTATTGTTAGAGAAAAAAATGCAGCTCTACATTAACAAAATCAGACAGAAAATAGGAGTGCGAGAGTTCAATCTATGTAGAAAAAATTAATAACCTGCTGCACATTAAAATATTCAGAAAAGTAAATTCCTACCACATCTATAAGGAAAGAAACTATAATTATCAGTTTTATGAATGAGGAAACCAAGATATATTTTAATTTATATGTCTCACTTAGCAAAAATTTTAAATGTCATAAGTAGCAGTAAATCCTAGAAATATTTCCTAAATCTCTACTCTATTGCTTTGTGGTAGTGACTTTTTATTACATAATTTTGTAATAATTTGGTAAGAAGAAACATTTTCTGTGCCTTTATTGGTTTCCAATATAATAATTCTGAATAAAAATTGTCTGCATTTAAAACAAAGCTTAAAAATGAAAATTCCTTGTCAATTTTTAAATAAATTATAATACTAAGTATAAAAGCAAAATAAGATGAAATTAAGATGACGTCTTTTACTTTACATTGGTTTAGAAGTGATCAGAACAGTTCTATCTAAGCTCCACACAATTAGATTTGAAGTTAGTTCATCCTCCTGTAAGGGAAGAAATCACAATTGGCCAATTTAGAAGCTGGAATGTTGCCACAAGTAACCATTGTCTGACGCAAATCAAATAATAGTTATTGTTTAAATGTGCTGAATAAAATCTCTATAGAGGATACACTTCATAAGCAGTGTTTATTTTCATGCAGTTTCCACACATACAATGCAGTAGCATCAGAAAAGCAGAGATAGCAAGACTATGAAGAAAGCTATGTAGCAGCAGATTATTTTCACCGAAGGGTCTGGTGAGTTTTACAGCCTTATGACTCTAACGAATTCCTAGCATGTCAAAGTTTTTTGAAAAATAATGTAAAGAGAAACAAAAAAAGGGAGAGAAGATTTTGGATATGTGAGCTCAGTGTGGCTGTAAAGTGCACGGAAAGCTACTTTTGCAGTCAGTGACCGTGTCAGAAGGATGTCCCAGGACTGCTGTCCTCTTCTCATGACACAACCTTCTGCAGCAATGAAGTTTAACAGGAGACTTCTTCCCTTCTTTGCAGCTTTGTACCTTTCAGCTGCTGTGGTGTAGGACATAGAAAATTATGTTTTTGGGAAAACACCGCATCCTAAAACTAAGTGTTCAGAGGATATTGCTTATCTAATGCACCTCCCTGTGCCTTCCTCCTCAGCATAGAAAAAAGTACATTTGGCAACTCTATTTCTCAGTAGTAGTTAAAGGATGGGAGAGAAGAACCACAAATGTCTATTCAATGTGTTTATTTTGTTTAAGACAACTTTGATGATTCCCTTTGTCTATTTTAAAACAAAAGTGATCAAATAATACAATTTAATTTCCTATGCCTGTGTTTCATTCTCCACAAAACTGCTTTTGCACTGAGATTTTAGAATATTCAGAGAGTTCTATGAAAGATTCCCATGGCCAGTTTCCTGATTAATTAGTTTACAATATTCCATAGATATCTGATGTCTTTCAGACATTACCTTTGGGGAGAGTAAGTTGTTACAGGAGTAGCAAAAGGGAGATAGCAGATTTATAAGAGGAAGAATCTAAGCAGGCTGCTATGCAGACATTTCAATGCCTCCACAGACTTTGCCATATAATATATATCCATTGGAAGAAGTCCTGTTTCCACTGAACTCAGTAGTTTACTAATAATTTCCAAGTGACTAATATTTTACCTAAGGAATTTTGGAATGGATGCAAACCATCAGTCTTCAGAACACTGAAGAACATCCAATGAGTACAGCTGGGTAGGGAATTCTTCCTGTGGGCCGGTCATTTACGATGTGGTAGACCTCCAGGCCCTGTGCCCAAGTGTGGAGTCACATTGAGAGACTGACTCTGTTTCCAGCAGGACAATAGCTTCTTACAGCAGTACTACCACCTGACAGTCTCACTGGGACTAACTGAGGTCTTCCCCATCCCTGAAAGAGTTTTATATAAGACTTTTTCTGCATTTCTAGGCAGACGTCTTCAACCCTTCAATAACTCTTTGCTCCAGAATTCCTTGCACCTTATCCTCATATATGTAAGATTAATCCCTTTTGAAGACAGGATTTTAGACTACATGGACCATTACATTTTTTTCATAAGATCACTCTCAGAAATGTTTCAGTGTCATTTAGGAAGAATTTCTTAGTATCTGACAAAAAAACAATGGTCTTGGAGGGCCACTGTCAGTGCGCAGATTTCAAATTTCACTGATTTTATCAGCTTCAGACATTTTTATCTAACCAACTATCATCTCCTCTCATTCTCCAGCTCTTCAGCATTTCCCTTCTGCTTAATACAGACTGAAGTGTTTTTCTTTAATTTTTGACTTGCCTTGTGTCCAGGATGGATTTCAGCTAAGTATTTCCAGCCCACACATCTGACAGCTCTGGTTCCTTCTCTGTTACTTTCCCATCCTCCCTGCAGCCTGCAGTGCCTCCTAATTTAGTAGTATCTCCAGCTTTAACAAATGTGATGTATGCTTCTTCTTCAAGGTCGTTAATAAAAATGTTGAATCATGCTGGGCCAAATTCCCATTGCCACAGCACTTCCCTACAACATGATGCATTTCTGTTTAAATTATATATCAGTGAGTGCTCCTTTGCATTGTACATCCCCAGTACAGCACTGTAGTGAAGATGCGCTGTAGTGAAAAATCATAGATAACAATAGACTAGAATATTCTGATATCTTTGGTTTAAATAAGCTGTATTTCAAAAGTTTCCTTGTACATTTGGAGCTTGAAATGCAGGTGTACCATATCTCAGTAGACAAAGGAGACGTATTAATGGGTTTGGCAGAGCTTAGAAAGTACAGATTGAGCCAACTGTTTGACTTTGGGAGAATGCCTAATGTTTTATTAGCACTTCTGCTTCTTCTCAAGAGAAGTCAATGGTCTTTTGGGAGGTCTGATAAGAAAAGTCATTAATGGGGTACTAGTGTTTCCAAGCAGGGAAATTAAAACCATTCTGTACCCCAAAAAGTGACTTTTTATAAGTGTATCTCAAGTTATTCTAACTTGTACCTCCAGTCATAAAAGGCATGAGGTACGAGGAGCCTGTCAGGGTAATGACATCCTCTTCCTCCCCAGGCACTTTGCTAACGTGTAAAGCTAAATAGCAGCTCCAAATAGTTGACTTTACCTGGGATTTCTCAGTAAGGTCAGCCTCTTGTCAGATAGCTATTTTCTGAATGCATCCTAACAGAAAAACTTAATGACCTCTATTTACTTCAAGTAGAAATCCATCAAAGGGACAATTAGCTAATTTTAAGCATAAATTGGCTCCCTGGTGAGAAGCAAGCTTATAAATAAACCATTTCATTTGTTCACTGAACTAGACTGTCATGCAATTGAAATTGCTGACTCCAAAGCAGACAAATCGGCAAACTTTTCTTGCCTTAAGTGCCCTGAGAGGAGTTAGGGGAAGCAACCATGGGAAGCGGATTCCTTTGCCGCTGCTGCTGTGCAGGCAGGCTGTGTCCAGGCTCATCCCTGCTGTACCTACACCATTCTCCAGAGTCAGGCAGCCCAGGCTCTGTCCAGTGACTCTGTTGGCAGGCAGTAAATGGTGCAGACAGACACAGCTCCTCAGGTCTCCCGCTTGCACGCAAGCAGAGTGGGCATTCGCCCAGCACAAGGAGGGAAGAGCAGGTCCCTGCTCACAGTTTGTGTGCAATCCAAAAGTGTTTGAAAGAAAGTTGCGCTGTTGCCTGTTGGTTTTTCCTCTCCTGAATGTTCGTGTCATCATGGTGCATGAGCACCTTCAGTCTTCACTGCAATTGTTTTTCCAGTGTAAAACAGTTTCCTGAACGAAGGGCTGGTTTCTGGCAGAGTCACTGTGCCTCAGTTTCCCATGTGGAGTGCTTTCCAGAGGAGTGAGGCAAGGAAGAAAGGTCCATATCTCAGGAGGTTGCCTTGTGGCACACTGGGGGCTTTCTTCTTTTTTCCAAACCAACATTCCTTGAAAGCAGCATGTACATCTTGCCAGTACTCATCCCCACACTGTTACCACAATACTAGCTTTGTTTAAGTGAATACACTGCAATACCCTCAAGGTATTTAAGATGTGTCAAATAGGGTAATAGAGAAAAGGGGGGACAATGCAGGCCAGTTTCCAATCTCATGAGATGTGGAGACTGAAAATGTCTGATAAGACCTTAGTGCATTTTCAGGCAGAAAACAGGATGGAGCTTTCCTAGGTCAGATGGGGGGCTCAGGCGGGAAACTTTATAGCTGTCTTCACTCTATTTGAATAGTTTGCTCCAGTTTGCTGTGCTCAGTGCTATCAAACTAGAGATTAATTGTTTATAAAGGCAGCCAAGTAACTGCTAGAGGCAATAAAAAGAGAAAGAAAGAACAGATCCTTTAAGTGGAATTTAATTACCTTCTTCTGCACACTGTTTTACTTTGCCAGATTCACATATAGTAACTTGTATAAATATGTGTGTGCTTGTGCATGGGATGCTGCATGTGAGGTGAGATTGCATCTGTACACCCAGTTTACTCTGGTTTTTAATGCTGATTATCTTTGCTTATAGGAATATGCCGTGACTAATCAATGAATCTCATCCAATCTAATTTGAAAACAAGAGAGATAACTGTTTTCACAGCTGGGAAGCAAGAAGCCTCCATCCTCAGGTAGATTACCTATGTTCAGATGATTTTTGGGATCTTCCTCATTCTATGAAACAGATGGCAGAAGAGTTCAAAATGCGGAACATTTTTTAGTCTTTCATACCTGCTAAGTGATGGGAAAGTCTGTTCATGCTGAAGATTTCTCCCAGAAACTTTACCTCAAAGGGGCGTTATAGAGTCTTACCTGACATACTTAAGCATTTCTGCCCAACTTAGAAAACTTGTGACTCATCTATTTTGAAGTATTGAAATATCAGATCATTGTCAGCTGGAACACTGAAACCTTCCCAATAATCACACAGGGAAATGCACTAGGAAAACTCAATATACATTTTTTGCCCCAGAGAAGTCAAGCATAAAATCTTATCGTCACCACAGCTTAGTTGCCTACTGTCTTGTTACCCATAAATGTTCTTTATTTCATATATATGTATATATATATAAATCCACAGAAGTGTGTCCTGGAGAGAAGGAAGACTGAGGAACATCTGTCCTAATATCACTGAGATATCTCTAGTACAGGCAGGATACCTTTTACTTTCCTTAAAATTCTGTACAATCTGAGTTTATAAATGTCATAACTGAAATTAATAGCCATTCTCCAGAAGTTACAGATGTGGAAATATAAATCAATAAATACAATTAGTTCAGTTCTTAACCAACTCACACCAGATCTGCGATTAATGGACCTACCTCCATTTACAAACCATTTAAAGACACAATTAAATACAAGAAACATTGTCAAGGATTTTTATTCCTCCAATTAATCTTGGTGTTTAGAAAAGAAAGAGTCCGCTACAGAAAAAAAAAGAAAAAAGAAAGGCTAAGAATAGACCCTAAAGTATGTTTGGTAGAAGAGTACTCATGCTCCCAGTATTTTGTGGACAACCACAGCTGTGGGTCAGCACACATTCCCATAAAATGGTTATCAGATGCTAGCATGAAGTTTCCCAGCAGTACTCTGTGGTTAAGTTAGCAGCTAGCAATTCTCACCACACAGCTGAAGTCATTTCCCTGGGTTTGCCCTAGTTTTTTAAACAGCATGAAACACACCGCAAATTCTGGAAAGCTGAGAAGATAATTCTTGAAGCCAATGCTCAGTTTAGGAAAACTATAGGAGGGAAAAGAGATTTAAGGTATGCACATGAGGCATGCAGGCACATCCTGTCTTGTAGTGTATCTTCATTACAACAAAAGAAAAAGTTGTTTTCAGTTATTTTTTCAAGGTCAGACCACACACCACCCTCTTCCCAGCTTGCAAACTTTATCTCTTACTCCCTTCAGGAAGGAAAACTGAGATATTCATATCAAAGCTGCAGGCTAGGGTTGAAGCAAGCATCACTGATGAGATGTTCCCAGAGTTTAGAATCATCCCTCATTTCAGTGGAAAGAAAACTCATCTGTCTTCTGTTTTGTTTTACTGGATGATTTGAGCAAGCCTTAGAAGGGTAACACTTCAAGAGTGCTGAGTGAAGATGAGTGCCAGCTATTCCATGTGCTTGCCTTGGACCCTTCCACAAGGTTGAATCTGAACTGAAATCAAACACAAGTCCTTTCAAACTAGCTTTGTCAAAATAATGAGTCCTCTAGATGGGAAACCAACTAGGTGAACCAACTATTTCAGTTTATAATGATGGGAAAAAAGAATTATAAATGTTTTTAAAGATTCTGGTTGCAGTAAAAATGAAGATGCATGTTGGTTTTTTTGCAAAGAGGTCATGCTTCTTTAGGTATTCATTGGTATGGCCATTCCCAGTTAGTGCTCATGCAAGGAATGTTAAAATTGCAATTTCTTCTGTGTTATCTTTCATAGGAGCTGCTTAGTCTACTCTTGCGATGGTCTTGCATGGGAAGGGTAGTGTCAGCACTGTGAATTAACTGTGAGTTACAGAGAAAAGTGGGGGTAAAAGGCATTTTCTTGAATTTTGGCATCAGAGATGGCTTATTTCTTCATCTAGTCTTCTCTGACTTTGTCTCTGGTCAGCAAAAACAGAACAACATCCCTGGAAGACAATTCAGGGCACCTAAATCTAACTGTTTAAAATCACCTTCTGGAAGAGTCTCTGCTTTGATCCATTAGCTATAGAGGGAGAAAAGGCAGTTGTATCTGGTGATGTCAATGCCTCCTGACCAGTGGTGTTATCCAAAGCAAAGTCCATGGAAGGATGAGAAGATCACTCATAGCTCCTTCTGTTCTTCTTGGTACACCTCTGTTTCACCTATCACAGCACACAGATCCATCCCACTCACAGCTGAACTGTAGGGCCCCTGCTGTTCACCATGCTGAGGCATTTAGACTAATTTGCCAGATTTAACCTCCAGACCACCACAGAATATGGATGCTCCAGATTGCATCATTGTTTTTCTTGATGGATGCAGTATTATTAAATCTCATGGCACAGATGAAGATAGGAAGAAATGACAATGTGAATTTGAGGATCATACGAAAAGACTATGAGACCTGATAGGAAAAAATATAATTATTTTTATGATCTGAGTAAGCATTTACATATGCTAGAATATTTAAATATGATATGAAATGTTCCTTCAAAATGAGAGAAAATGAAAAATAGGGTAGTAGAAGTACAAATCTTACATGCCAATCCCAATATCTATACTACTTTGTGACCACAGGCACTCTTGTATATCCCTCATTTTCTAAACAAAGTTAACAATAAGCAGTTGTTATTATTTTCATCTAGCTCCTAGGTAACATTTTTATTCATCAATCTAAAACTAACAAGGTCACATAATTTTTATTTTCCAGATTTGGGACAGGGACCATGCAGAGATTAGCAAAAGATTGTCCGGCCTTCCAAGCAGATTGAATTGAAGAGGACATTCTTCTACTTCTTAGGTTATTCCTGTACCTGCTGACTCCCACTTTGCAAATTTCTCACTAATCCACAGTGGGTTCTAAACTGAAGCAATCAAAGTTTGAGAAACTCATTCTGAGTTGAAAGAAATGATGTACACTAAGTGCGTAGTAAATATTTTATGCATCATCTCCATAAGACACCAAAGATTAGTATATCATTGCTCAAAACACAGTAAAGAATTTGCTTGACAGAAAAATGTTGCTTTCATGGCTATTTTGTATAGCTGGTCAGCAAATGGATTTTCCAACCAAAGGGAAAATAGAAACAAAACAGAATCTTGAAGAATTATTTTACAGAATAATAAGCAAAAAAAAGTGTTCACTTCAGGTCAATGAAAAACCTTTATTCTGATAAACTGAAAATATTATCCCAGGCAGACCTTTCATTTGTCCTTTTAAAAAAAGAAAATCTACTTTTTAAGTATGTTTTTTATTGATTTAAAAAGAAATATAATAAAAAAAAATAAGATTTCCAAATTCTTCGTTCATATAAGAAAGAAAAAGTTTTCAAAGGTGAATTTTCCAACTATTTTCTTCTCCCCTCTTCCCATTTTAAATGTAGATATTTACTCTGTAATGTGATCTTTTAACTGCTCTAAATAGTTCAGATCTTTTACAACAGTTCCTATATTACTGTTTCAAACCATTCCATATTTTTACAATTAGCACCTTAACCTTTTCTTATCGATGTATTGTAANCATCCAACCTGGCCTTGAACACTTGCAGGGCTGGGAAGCACTCTGTGCCTGGGCTGTGGGGCAGTTCTAGAGCCGTGTCCCCCCTGTCTCGATGCTGCAGGCTCTGTGGACACTGGACAGCACGGCTGTGGTGTACCCCTGCCACGCCGTCATCGTCGCCCTGCTCCTCAAGACTGGCGAGCAGAGGTTCTTCCTTGGCCACACAGAAAAGGTGAGTGTAGCCCCTGCAAGCCCTGATGGCAGCCCTGTCCTTGCACCCTGGTGCCAGCTCTCACAGTGCTTCTGATGCCTTGAGAGGCTACCTAGAACAGAGGCTAGACAGTGTTAAAAGAGGAAAGTAGGTATTTATTAAAAAGGCCTTCAAAGAATACACCTTGGGCAGTACAAGAGCCTGGCCAAGGCTACACCCAAGATGGATGATGGGTCATGAGTTTTCACACTTTTATCAGTTTTGGTCCATTTACATATTGGGGTTAATGGTCTAATTACAGCTTCAGATGATGAAGTCCCATCCTCCCAGATTGCTCCCCTTAATTCACTGTTGTTTACACTTTTTGGGCCTTCAGCTGCAACGGTGTCCTTGGTTCTGGGGCTGCAAAAGGATTGTTTTGTCTGACTGAACTGTGAGGAGAACTTGCTAGCACTTTATATGAAGTTCAGAGTTATACACTAACGCAGTACAGAATCTGGAAAATACAAAAGCTAAAACTTAAGGCATCATCAGCATTGTAAGCAACATAGGCCAGAAGTTCCCTTTTGTCACAAACTGAAGATCTATAGTCCTGAGCTGCTCAAACTGATTGCTTTTCCCATGGGATGCTCTGGCTGAGTGTCTGTAGTATGCTACCACTCTCACATGTAATGGTTACAAGAAAAGCCTATGGACAAAAGTTAAGTGGAAAAAGAAAACTGAAACTAAAAACAGACATTCAAGGTGGGAAAGAGCTAATATAGCCTGTCTTTCAACCGCCCTTTCTGATAGCTTATAAAATATATTTGCCTTTCCCCTCGATGGAGACACCAAACATCTCTTTTTTATGGAACCAATTACTTTCTGATGCGTTTGGGTACTTAACACTGCTTGTGGTTTCTAATTCTTCATCAAATTTTCTTAAAATAAGACAAAGACCTCAAACATTATTAGGAAAGGTCAGATGGATAGATAGACACATGCATGCACACAGAGTATGATCAAACAAGCCTCATTTCCTTACAAGCCTGAGGTAAAAATAACATTTTGCAATTTCCACTGCCAGAGTTTTGAGCACTTCTCATTACAGGATCAGGAATGAACCTTGGCACTGCTGACTGAAGTAATTTATTGTAGACAGTGGAATTATTGTTTACCCTCCAACAAAATGTTTCCTTCTTCTTCTGGGCCTCACATGAGAAGTGAGCAAATTGCTTAAGAGCAGAAAATCTAAATCCCACCATGGCTTCTAGAATCCCTCAACCTTTTGAGAAGTACCAAAGAGCTGAGGAATAGTAGGTGAGGAATAATTGATTTGACATGCTTAATCTATTCCTTGTGCATGGATACGTGTGAGTGTGTGGCAGTTTCCCCACATCAACTATTGATCGAGGAAAATCCTCAAGTCCAGTGAGAAAAAGCTTGTCTGAGCATGATAACAGCACAGAAACCTTTTACAAGGTGATCTACAAAGAACTGACTGATGAAGAAGGTGAGTGCAGAGCAATTAGTTTCTCTCATAGTGAAGGAACCAAGGGTTCACAGTGCAATGCATTGATAACAGTATTGCTTCGAAAACAAATAACGTACTTTAAAGATTACAACATGTAAAATAAAAATAAAAGGATAATAACAATAATAGCCAGTCACAATATTTCCGTGGAACAGGAAGACAGAACAAAAGGAAGCTAAGCACAGCCATTAGCTGCCTCTCACTTCTTATTCCATGTAACTCTCTTCTCCACCCCTGAGATCCAGCATTATATATTTTTCTTTCTCTGTTGCAGCCTGTGCTAACTTGCAGTCTGTTCAAGCTGCAGTTNGTTTTGAGGAATAAACTACTCAGTGGAGTAGAATTCTTCTGATGCCAGCCATGGGTTTCCTTCCAGATCTTCTGAAGTAAAATTGCTACAATAAGAACCTTCAGAGTTTTTAGATTAAATTTCAGAAATTTTAACAAAAATTATAATGGGAAAATCCCACCTATCTAACCATTCAGCTAGTATTCATGTGTGGATATAGATCAATATAGATATTGATAGATGATATAGGTATATATAGATTAGACCTAGATCGATAGATATAGATATAGATATGGATATAGATATAGATATAGATATATAGATATATTCCGGTTATTAAGTTTATGTGCTGTGTATTTTATTTTCAGTATGTTATACCAAATCTCAAGTATAAGAAGGCAAAATGCAACATAGCCTTGAGATATTTAAACAAATCTCATTTTCTCTCATGGCCCAACTTTTGACGTTTGAACATTTTCATTTGACAACCCTGCCATGACTTTTTGTTAACATTTACAAGGTTTACTTTCTTCAACAAAGTATTAGGATGCTGAATCAGAAAACAGCTGTCAGTGACGCCTTAAGAGGCTACCGAGAACAGAGGCTAAACAGTGTTAAAGGAATAAAGTAGGTATTTATTAAAAGGCCTTCTATGGATACACCTTGGACAGTACAAGAGCCCAGCCGACGCTACACACCAAACGCTACACGTTTTCGCACTTTTATAAATTTTGGTGCTTTTACATATAGGGATTAATTGTCCAATTACAATTTCAGGTTATGAAGTCCCATCCTCCCAGGTTGCTCTCCTCAATTTGCTGTTGTTTATACTTTTTGGGCCTGAAGCTGCAACGGTGTCCTTGGTT
>VYZR01014328.1:23202-40213 GCA_013400675.1 Oxylabes madagascariensis
CTTTCCGCCACCTCAGCCCGCCTCCGCGCGGCCGGGGGAGCCCCGAGCGCGGCCCGCCCCGCCGCAGCCCCCTCCCCGTGCCATGTGACGGCCGCGGCCGGGCCCGCGGGGCCGGGGCGCGGGATGGCCGGCCGGCATCTGCCCCATTGCCGGCATCTGCCCCATTGCCGGCATCGTGCCCCGCTGCTGCCGTGCCTTGGCGGGGGCACCCCCGGGCCCCAGCACATGGCCTGCCTCGCAGCGCGTCGGCCGCTGCTGTGGGATTTTGCATCCGTCCTCGGCCTCTCCATGGGCGGGCGGGAGCGGGCTGCGGGCCCTGTGTGCCCTGAGCGTCACCCACCACGCCCGGGCCGAGGTGGGGACGCGCGGGCAGCATCCCTTTGCCATCGCACCAGGTAGCGTGTGTCGTCGTATTTCAGAAGCTGCTCCAGAGGCCTCAACGGCTTCCCAGCCAAGCCTGGGGTCACTGGCATGTAAAAGGTGAGGTGAGGTTAACTCCTGCCTTCCGGGTCCTACATGGCTAGTCCAGACACCATAATTAAGCCCATTATGTTCCCCACAGGATCCCGGCTCCAAAGGTTCAGGGAAGTGGGCAGGACATACAGATTCCACATCTCTGAGGTAATCGATGTAATTTAAGTAAATACCTATTGTTCAAGTTCCATATGTAAGCCTGGACTCTGAAATGGATTCAATCACTGAAGGCTTCACACTTCCCTACTCTGTAGCAGCAGCCATCAAATTGCTCACGGACACTGTTTTCCCTCCCACCTTTGTATCCACACCTGAAAGATGGCAGACATCTTAGGCACTGTGAACCTGGAGCCTCGAGATGTTTGACAGCTCCGGTATGAAGATTTGTAAGCCTGAAACTTTGTCACGGTTTTTATTGTTTCCATGTACATCTCATGATACAGGGATTTTTGTTAAAACTACATTTTAGCCAGGAGTCATGAGTTTGCCAGCCAGACTGACAAGTCCTAAGTAACTATAAACATTCATGTGCCACTGCCAACATGACTGTTTCAGATGCATAGGGTGTGCAGAGCTGTGTAATGTTTTGTCAGCTTGTACTCCACTGACCACTGATGTTCTTTAAGGAAATTACCACGGGAAAACAAACAAATGCCGCAGGAACACACTTTTTTCTACATATGAAAGCAAGCAAACGAGCAAAGGAACAACATATAGGCTAGAAATTACTTAGTATGTCTTTACAAGTTACTATTTTTTATTTAAAGTGAATGAAAACTGTCCTGGTACCATTGGCATGTCAGTATTGCAGTTTCTTTTCCAGTCTTCCTTTGGAAAACATTAAGATGACTTTAGATCAACAAAGTCCGTGAAACACTGAGCTGTTCTAAACAGACAGCAGGACAGTGCCAAATTTGGATTTTTGAAGCTATCCATCATTAGTCTGTACATGTTTCCGTGGAAGTCAGTGGGAAAGCTTCTTTTCTCAAGTTCCAGCATTTGTTCTAGCTGTCCAGTTGTTGTTTCACACTGTAACACCAAGATACAGAGACTCTTGAATATGTTGTGTTCATATATAGGTAAGATATGCTATACTTGCTAATTTTGCAAAGTAATCAAAAATTCAAGAGAAGGATCTTTATGTTGCTCCAGGTAATTACTGAATGATCTACAGAAATTAAAATAGATCTAAAGTAACTAAATAACTTTGTATTATAAATAGATATATTAAAATAGATGTAAAGTAACGGATAACTTCATATTATAGTGCCCAGAGTGCACAGCAAACAGCCTCATTTTTTTGGGAAAAGTGAGCTTCTCTTGTCTTGAGTGTTGGTAAGGGTGGTGATTCACTAGTAGGTGGCAAGAGAGCCATTAAGCTGTCAGTTTTAACAACCAAAGAAAAGAAAAATTAGAAACAAAGCATTTTGATCTTAATTTATCATAGCAGTATATATATATATACAGTGCATATGTGAACTATGGAACAAGAGAGAATCTCAGAAACAAAAGCAGGAAAAAAAAGAGATGAAAAGGGCAGGAACTTCTGGTTTTGTAATTTTGAAAACCACTCATGCAGTCAGGGAATACTGTGTCCTTAGAAAAACTTAATGCATATTTAGTGCTAGTAATATATGAAGCTGTTCTAAGTTAAGCAAGGTAAATTAATTCAGAAAATAAGTCCATTTTTCTTTGCAGCTTCTTTTCTCATAATAATATTAGGAATCCTACAATGCTTATATATACTTATATGTGTACTTCAGAGTCCCATGACAGAAAGTCTTTCTTCCCACAGGGAGATTTGCTCTCTTCAGAAGTCTCAGGAACTGATTCTGCACCTCATATGAGCACTGCAAACTCTGACAACCCTCATTTCCAGGAGTCTCTTCATCATTGGTTTTAGCTTAAGTGTGCACTGTGGGTGTACCTAAGCAAATACAAGTCCCTCCTTCACAAGTTTGGCTGGATTATATTTTATAAGCTTAAAAGTAAGCTTATACCAAATCAAGAGGTCTCCCATTCATCTACCCTGTTATCTCCCCATGTAGCAAGGAACTTCTGGTGACCATTCTTTGGCTTTGGCATTAGCGTAACGGTGGATTCACCAGGATTAGGGTACTGATTTGACTGATTGAAACCCCTCGAAATAATAACACCACACACACACACACACACACACACAGACACACTTTAATTCTGAGTTGAAATATTTTCCTTATCCAGTTTTCCATGTAGCTGCACAAGGAAGATACTTTACTTGTGGTTATGCAAAGGCAGGTCCTTTCCATGACAGCCTGAATACAGGTCAGCCTGAGGGAGTGATGTTGAGGAGGGGGCAGCATGACTGCAGAGAAAAATTCTTGTAAAACTAGACCCTCAAGCTCTCTCTTTGGCTAACGAGATCAGTTTCCTCCACAACACTACCAAGTGTAATCCTGTGGATAAATTGGGAGTGGAGGACAGGGGATTGTGTAGTGAGATACAGCCCACTGTTTTGGATGTTATGGCTTGATTCTAATGGTGTCATTTTCAGTCTCTGATTATTTTAAATCAGATAAACACAGGTTTACAGATTCAAGTCCAAACATATGTTGTTTTAAATATGTATTCACTTCAGGCAAAAGACACACCCAGAAGCTGTCTAAGTATGATTTTTTTGCATATCATTAATGCACTGAAATCAGGCACTGCTTTCAAATAATCTACTTCCAGAAGAGGTCAACCCTAAATCAGACTGGGTTTAGCAGATTATTTAAAATAATTTACTTCTTGCTAAATTCAGCAAAACTAAATTAAAGTACTATACATTTTCTGTTCTGAATTCAAATTAGAACATCTGTTATAACATTAGGAAGAGTTCAGTTAATCTAATTAAAGTTTTTTTATTCATTTTGCAAAGGAATCTCAAGTCATTACATCAGACAATTACATATAATTGTATACAGTTATGTGTAGTTAGATCTGCAGGATTAATATCAGAAGGTCAAAAGGACTGAACAGCTACACCTACTAAATACTAAATTATTTTGTCCACTGAGGCCACCACAGGAATTAAAAGTCTTCCCATGTACTCCTGGATCATCTTGTAATCCAAATCTGTGTCTAGTACTCATTTCAGATTTTCTACTTTTCATGGGTAAATGAAGGGATTTGGGTGGGGTTCAGTGGCAAAAAGCAGAAGTGAAGCAGAACGACATTGCTTACATTCTGACACATCTCACTTCTGATAGAGTGAGATAGAAACCAGTGGCCCATCTATTTGCTTTCCTGTCAGTAAATAACACTGTAGGAGCATTGTCACAATTAATTTCCTGTCTATTTATTCCTAAACTTTCACAGTTCAATTTTATTTATTGTCAAAGAGTATATTTAGGGCTATCTGAGAAAAGGAAATGAAGAGTTCACGCTCTCAGGATCACTACTGTCTGTTGGAGATTCACCAATTTAGTCCATTAAAAAGATTACTCTTAAGGCTAACAAAACTTTTTTTCTAAAACCACAGCTGGAGGGAGAGATGAACCTGTGAGACCTGTCCTGCTTATAAAACAAAAGTGGAGCAGGACATGCTTTTTGTGGAGGCTGCTTGCCTACATGAAATACCTTGCTATAGGCAGGAGAAAGTTTTGCCTCAGGCATCTGCCTGAAAGTTACTAAAGAGTCCCACAAAACCTCTGTATTGTATGCAGAAGAGCCTTTTCACTTCTTTGTGTGTAAACAATAATCACATCCAATATCATGGAATATTTTTCCTGGAAATTACTCTAAATGAAGAGCTTTTCCACTTTCCTTTGCCTCTGCCCATTTGGTATAGCAAGTGGTATTACTTTTAGATTATAGTAGCACTAAGACTTCGTGGCCATTTATTTCAAACCCTGTGATTAACCATTACAATTTCATTTGCATTTGAGGAAAATAATAAAATATTCTTAAATAATTTCTTAGTAATTGTGAATCTCCTTCTAGTGTGTCATAACTCCATGGTGAATATTCCAAGGTGCATACAGAAATTTATTTTTGGTAGTAATTCTAATTGACTTTATGTGATCCAACAGTGAAACCATGAAAACCAAATTATGCATAATTTGAATGCACTGATTACAACCAGAAAAACCATATGAACTCTTTCTGAAAACTTTGCCTAGGGCAGAAAATGTTCAGCTTTTATAGAATTCATCCAAACAGTGAGTGTTTGCCTCCATTACAAATAAACTTAAAACATCCTAAGGCAATCCACATTAGTGACGATTGTTAATGTCTTCAAGTCATGTCCTGTGTAGGGCTAAGTAGGAAGTGCTTGATTGGAAGGACAATTAAACAATCAACAGCTACAATGATGTATCTTCAAAGAGAAAAAAAAAAAGACTCAGTTTTATGTCATTAAGGAACACTCAAGTTGAAATGTTGTCAATTTGAATAAAAATAAGTAGATGTAATTTCAGGATGGTGCTACTGTAATAAAACACCTGCTAGGTCTGTTCTACCTGTTGTTTTAGTTTGTTGAGGGTTTTAAAATAATCTTTTAAAATAAGTAAACATTTTGTGGTAAGAAAGATCAAGAAGTGGTCCAGAAGGGAATCTGAAAAAGTGTTCTGTTGAACCTAGCAGTGGCTCTTCCACACAGTAATATCTTTGGCTCTTCCCTGCTCCCCTTCCTTGGGGTGGCAGATTATAGTACCTGAAGCTCAAACATAAGTTCCCTTCTGCAGTGGGGATGGAAATTTTTGCCACAGGAAAAAGGGCTTGAAGGCTGTATCTGCTTAGTCACAGGCTTATTTGTAAGATTTTTATCAGTGTTTTGCAGCCCCGATGGTAAGTATTCACTGCCTTTAGGTGTGTAACTCCTTGAAGTCAACTGCTTAAAGAATCTCACAGTGAGAAATCAGTGGGAGTTAGGCCCTAAATCTTTGAAGAATTTATGTCTGATTGTCTGTTCTAGGGGGAGAGCAAGCTGCAGCTGGGACTCATCTTGTGTAATTTTAGCAATTTGGAAGTTTGGTATCTCTTCCAAAGCATTTGTATTGGTTTCTTCTGTAGTTAGTGGAAAAAGACAAATCCAGGAAGTGATTACTACCTTTCTAAACTAGACAATCAAGGAATTTAGAGTGAATCAGTCTCTGGAGATTTTCTTCTTCTGCCTAAAAAGAGCCTTATGACTAGTTCAGTCTAGACCCTGTTTTTTCAGATGATTCTCAGTGTCTGCCTTCAAACATACACGTTAAGCTAAATAGAATAACATGGAAGCATATTTCTCAAATTTCTTTCTATAATGGGGACCTGTATTGGTTTTGCATGGCCTGATTTTGGTAGTGGGGAGGCTACAGGGGTGGCTTCTGTGAGAAGCTTCTAGAAGCTTCTTCCATGTCCAGCAGAACCAGTCCCTGGTGGTTCCAAAAATGGACATGCCACTGGCCAAGGCTGGGCCAATCAGAAATGCTGATAATGCCTTTGTGCCATTTAAGAGGAAAGATAAAAAGAAGTTGTGACACAGTTTTATTTTGGCCAGAGAAGAATGGAGTGATAATATGTGAGAAGAACACTCTGCAGATACCCAGATCAGTGAAGAAGGAGGGGGAGGAAGTGCTCCAGGTGCCAGAGCTGAGATTCCCCTGCAGGCCGTGGTGATAACCACGGTGAGGTAGCTGTGCCCCTGGAGCCCATGGAGGACCATGGGGATGCAGAGATCCACCTGCAGCCTATAGGGGACCCCCATACCAGAGCAGGTGGATGCCCGAGAGGAGGCTGTGATCCTGTGGGAGGCCCGTGGAGAGAGGAGCCCTGCTCCCATGCTAGAGCAGCCTGTCCTTAAAGGACTGCACCCCATGGAAGAGTGGCCCACACTGCAGCAGATTTGGGAGGACTGTTGCCTGTAGGATGGACTCATGTTGCTGCAATTCACAGGGACCTGTTGCTTGTGAGTTGGACTCACATTGGAAAAGTTCATGGAGAGCTATCTCCCATGGGAGGGACCCCATGGTGCTGGGAATGACTCCTCTCCCTGAGTAGCTGGAGAAGCCTCAGGTGGTGAACTGACCATAACTCCCATTCCCTGCCTCCTTGAGCCTGTGGTGTAGAGCCAGGAGGTAGAGCTCCAAGGAGGAAGGGGTGGGGGGAAGGCATTTTTCAGGGTTTATTTTGCTTCTCATTATCGTGCTCTGATTCTGTTAGTAATAAATTCACTTCATATCTCTAAGTTGAGCCTGTTTTGCCCGTGATGGTATTTGATGAGTGATCTTTCTCGGTCCTTATCTCAACCTGTGAACTTGTTATATTTTTCTCCTCTGTTCAGCTACAGAGGGTAGTGAGTGAGTGGCTTTGGTGGGTGCCTGGCATCTGGCCAGCATCAACCCATGACAGTACCTTAAGTATCATTGTAACAATAGCAAGCAAAATCTATCACAAATATGAATTGTAGTTTTAAATTTTATTATACTGGTGTAATAGTTTACTTTGTTTCCTACTAATGTAACAAGTTCTACTAAGGATTTATTAATGGGTTAAATCTTACAAGACTTAGTAAACCAAAGGGGAAGTGCTATGAATAAGTGAAGTATTATGCACAAATACAAAATGAGGACCACAGGGAAGAAAGATGTACCAGTGCATCACAAACTAAGTAAGTATGCGTCAACAGTAACATTATATGAACAGTATATGAAGCATTTTGTGGTATATCTCTTGGAGTTTTCTATGTGAGAGAAAGAAATAATGTTCTGGTGAGGGCAGAGATGAAGTAATATATCCCATTTGGAAGTCACATAGTAAAGGAGAGGAATTGAGTAGGCTACAAAAAGCTGGTAGCAAGGTCAGGA
The DNA here is from genome assembly GCA_013400675.1 of Oxylabes madagascariensis. Lineage (NCBI taxonomy): Eukaryota > Metazoa > Chordata > Aves > Passeriformes > Timaliidae > Oxylabes > Oxylabes madagascariensis. The sequence goes on from VYZR01014328.1 coordinate 30,486, forward strand.
GGACAGAGTTTCCAGGTCTCACAAAATGAATACCCAGAGTTGCAGTGCAGCAAGTAGCACTTGAAATTTTGCACAAAGCTATTCCATTCCCATCATTAGGAAACCAATGAGTCCCAGCACACTGTAGTGTCATCTGGACTTGCTCCTCCCCACCCTGTCTGCTGCCTCTTGCTTTCCCAGTTACTATATGCAACAAAACAAGTGAGTGCTATCCCGGTAAGAAGTTGGCCAAACACACATTGCGCCACTTCCACAGCTTTCATGTGGTTACTTGCAATAGCTGTGTTTGCCAATAAAGTCTGACTTTCCGAGCTGGAGCATCAAAGAGTAGGCTGGATCCGACAGCAGCACAAAGCCTGCAGATCTGAACGGGCTGGGTGCCAGCTACATCCCAGCAGGAGTTGCAACCAACACCAGTCCTGCGCACCAGCTGACCAGATTGGTGAACAGTGGTCCGCAACACACACTTTGCTTTGATCTTGTTAGTATAGAATCAGGAGAAACTGCAAGGGATCCTAGTAGGAATCCTTTTGGGGAACCTTATACAAGCAAAAGTTTCTGTGGCCTCTTGTACATCTCTGACGTTCAGGCAACCTGGTCTGGGAAGTCCCTGAAATGGAGATGTCACCTTCCAAATACCCTGTTAGCTGCCAGTGAACACTGGGAAACTGAGGTTTGTCAATTTCCTAATGGTCACGGCACTTCTTTTGACCTTAAGCAACTTTATCAAGTGGGTTTTCTGCTAGGGTAAGCTAAAATAACCCTCAGCATACATTTCCATAATATTGTCAGTTGTGAAGTTTTTCCTTTGTTGTTTTCCCTCACAGATTTGAAGCCATCTCCTCTCAGTAATTTCTCCCTTTCACTAACTTCTCTACACTCTTCGCTCTATCAAAGAAAATATTTAGTAGGGTAGAGAGTTGCATATATCAATTCTTTAAATACTTTCCTGGTAGTGTGCTGTAATCTCCAAAGAAGGAACTTCTGGTTCAGGGACTAGCCTTGCAGTTGTGTTCTCTATTGCTGTTCAGCTTGTGGAGAGGAAATAAATAGGATATGAGGGTGCAATGCTTTAGCACTGCCACAAGACAAATAGTTTAGTGTACAGTTCTCCTTGGACGGTACTGACCTCAGCATTTGAAAAAGCAATCTTCTAGAAAGATACCAATGACACTGTCAGCTTCCTACCACATCTGAGGTATGAGGATCTGAGGATAGAAGGCATGGTGCAACAGTGTGGGATATTATGTACCTTGGCGCACATGTGCAGTGTCAAAATCAAAGCAGTACTATCACACATGCAGTCAGGTTGGGCACAAGTCTGGCAGTGGTGATTAAGAAACCGTGTTTTTCACTGAGTTGCAGACACTCAATAATTGAGTTATCCTTTGAGTGACTTATAATCAGCAAAGTCTCCAAAAGTTTGGCTAAGCTACTGCTGCAGTATGAATTTCCCAATTTTGTGGGGGGAATAAAAGAAAGAAGCTATAAAGTAAAGTAAACAGGAAGAGGTTTGCTGATCATTTTAAACTTTGGGAAAATTGCATCTTATTTTAATCATAATGAAAAAAAAAATCCACCACAAATACACCATGTTACCACAGTAATATTTTTTGCTCTGATTTTTTGTTAGGAAAAAACTGCTAATGATAAACACAAAATTACTTTTCTAGAATTTTGATAAAATCATACATGCTCTTACTGGCTACCACATGTGAGTAATATTTCAGTTATTCCACTGATGTCACTGAGATGGAATTAAAAGTGCTGAAATTTTCAGTGATGGATATATTTCACTGCAGCTGTGAGCAATGTGTTCCTCAGAGACTAATTCCCCTGGGACAATGTTAAACCCTTGGACTTGCATCTTATTTGTAAAACAATACTATTTAAAAATGGGATCAAAAGAGATCTAGCCAAGAAACTTAGCCTTGTGTATATTTCAGTATATAAATTAATATCATGAACTATAAATAAATGTTCTTTTTACACATACATTTGTATGCATGTCATAAAAAATAAACCATAAAGTATGTTAAAATAAAATCAACAAGAAGAGAGCATTCAAAGTTAAAACTAAATGTGATTGTCTAAAAAATGTCAACAGCTAAATATAAAAGGGTAGAATTTCGTTAAAAATTTTTAGGTATAGCTGCCTGACTTCTCTTGCATTTTAATTCTCTTGAACTTATTCTACTGCTTTCCAAATACTTCATTCTCTAATTTTCTCAAACAGATAAAATTAAGTGTATAATTAATTATAAAATATGTAAAAGCAGTTCACACAAATGAATATTTCTGTCAGAGACGCTGCTTTCCAAATGCAAACAATCCTTTGTTGTCATCTTTATTTAGGAGCATACACTGATCTCCAGAGCTCAAATGGACTTTTGAAAAATGCTCTTTATTCAAAGAGCACTCGAGCATGGTTTTCAGAAGGAGGTTTGGACACAGAACTGTAAGCCCAGTAAGATGGATGGTGAGAACCCTTTCTGACCAGTTCACCTTCATGAACTAGACTTGAGTGTTAGACTTGTAACAAAGCAGACCTGAATACAGTGGATGGGGGAAATCATTATAGCTGCAAGCATTCTGAGCATGTTTCCCTAGGCTGTCTCTAGCACTTCTGCCTCAGCAGAGCAGAAGTGCTAGAGACAGCCTAGCACTTCTCTGTGCTTGAATAGCCTTTTGCCTGTGGCCTGAGGACCTTTCCATACCTATAGACAATTTTGCAAGTTAACAGGGTGAGGTAGTGGAGAGCAAACAGAGTAAGTATCCCTGTGAAAGGTTCCCCAGACCATTTTCTCAAGCATCCAGTGGCTTTAGATTTTTCCATCCAGCACACTGCCTGTTCAGACCTACCCTGACCACCCTTTCCACAGTGTGAGCACAGCTGCTTGTGGTGCCTTAGATGAAGTCAGATCATGACTTTTTTGTTAGAGTTATTTTTAACCTGTCTCTCTTAACTTGTTTGGTTTGTCATTTGGCCCCACAGATGATTCTGGCTGCCACAATATGAACCAGTGGCAAGGCGTTAGGGGTCCTAGGTGCCCTTTAAATGGTTGTTACCACTGAAAAGAGCATGTCAAATACATGGTGCCCTAAAGAGTACCATTTAATGTAGTGGTAAGTCTAGTCTTTGTGCACCGAGTCTGAGTCTAGAAACATAACAGCCCCTTGAACTTAAAAAACCTCACTTTGCCTCTTCAAATGAATTAAATATTTTTTCCATAGACATCTTTGATCTTGAAGCTTTGCTGTCTCAAATGTTGTCTCCCCTGGTTTTGCTTTATGCAAGATCAGAATGGATCGATTAAAAAAATCTTTAAAAAAGCTAGTATAAGATTCTAAAAATAACATTAAAAATCCTACTGTCTAGTTTGGCAGAATGCAGTTGTGTATTCAAACCTGATCTGTCTCCAGTGTGCACTTCCATTTACTTCAGTAACGCACAGGTGTAGTATTAATGATCATGGAACTCGCAGTACAAGAAAAACAAGCTCATTTTAATAAGCCTACCAGACATTCATAATGCCAGTAAGTAATGTGTAGGGGCTCAAAATTTGAAAAATTTGAAAACAAACCTGACAACACGCATGAGGGCTTGTACTTTAAGTTCTTCCATTCCTAGTACTGTCTAAAACTTGTCTAAAGCCACAAAGTTTGCATGCATGCTGCAGTTCTTAAATGCACGATTTTGTCCTGGTTTCTTGATTTGAATGCTCAGACACCCATTTGTATATTGCACCTGTACATTCATATATACACATAAATATATTTTATATGTACTTTAACTTTCTGTGCCCATATTTAACTTCATGTACTGCATGTGTTTTTATCACAGGTACAGTAGGTTCCAAGCACAGCTAGTGCAGATTTCAACTGAGACTATCTCTCCTCAGCCTCAGGCTCAACAGCCTGGCAGGAAAACCTGCAAATCCTGCTGCACCCCACAGATTTCTGTGATTTGCAGTGTTGATAGAAACATCCTCCTTTCTGAGGCGTTAGAAGTTCCTAGATGAGAAATCTTTCACTCTTCCAAACTCACCAAGTTGTTACACAACTGCAACTTTGAGTCTCTTTGATGCTACACTTGGAATATGTGTTATTGCCACACATATAGTAAAAAAAAAAAAAACAAAAACAAAACAAAAACAAAAACAAACCATCAGGTAAGGAGGATAACACTGCAGCTAATGGGTGTTTTATTGCATGGTTTAAAAAAGGCTAGTATTTCTCCACATGAAAGAAAAGGCTAGGCATTTCTCATCATCAGAAAGATGCTGTTCTGTCTCACAGTTAACAGTGTTATCTCATATTGTCTACCAATGACCTTAACATAGTCCCACAGCTGCTATGGATTTGGTGAATTATTTTGGGAACAAATTTGGTCCATTCAGGTAACTTGAGTGCTCAATAAACTGTATCATTAAATCTTATGTGGTGGGTTTGTTGTTGTAATTGTTTGTGGTTTTGTTTGGTTTTCGGTTTGGTTTGGTGGTTTATTTTTGTTTGTTTGTTTGGTTGGTTGGTTTGATTTGGTTTTTTTCCCTAACTGGTCTGTCAAAGATCAGATTTTCAGCTGAAAACTTCAGTAAAGACAAAGGGTCTGGAGAGACACTGGTGAAAAATGTCCTGTAGGATCATAGAATTAGAATATCCTGAGCTGGAAAGGACCTACAAGGACCATCAAAGTCCAGCTCCTGATGCCAAGGATTTTTTTCCTTGTTTTAATTTGCGGCCTTAAAGAATGGGTAAAAAAAGTGGTTGTTATAGATAACCTAAAGTAATTAGTGTTTTTTTTATTTTATTTTGTAATATGTTGTTAAAATAACTTGAGCCTGTATAAAAGTTTAAACTGAAAAAACCTTGGAGGCAGGGATCAGACTGAGCTACCCCCTCTTTCCCATAACCAAAAGAGACGTGTTTGCAACTGAATAGAAGCATCCTGCATGTTGGACAAAGAGGAGAGGCATGGTTTAACAAATGAATATAAAACCATCCAGGATAGTTACCAGCAATGGCTCCAGGAGACACCTACTCCAAAACGAATAGGTGTCTCTTTTGTCCTGATTCCGAGAAGTGTTCAGCCACATACATCCCTGAGACTCGATCATTGAAAGACAAACCCTGCACACATGCTAATGAAACACCTGCAAGCCATGATCGCCAGTATCCAGGCTTTCTGAGAATCAAGTGTGCCGAATAATAGATTTCCTGGAACTCTATTTACCAAAATAATAAAGAAACATGAATACCTGATGAAGAAACATCAAACTTAGGAGATGGAAGATCATGTCACCCTACAGAAAAAGTGTATAAAAATGGACTCTGAAACCCCTGCATTTGTGAACCTAGGGAGACTCTGTGCAGTTTGTATTAAGTCTGTGGTTCACCCGACGCCGACCCCCGGGCTCGGTGTTGATTTATTTAGTGGCTCATTTAAATTTCTGATATATAAATTGCTAAATAAACCTTTCATAATTTAATTGGCGTTTCATTTATAACAGTGGTTTATATATATTTATAATTAGTAAAGACTGTAAACACAACAAAGGACAGCAAATAATAAATGCAGCTTGTAGGTACTAGAAATAGAAACAAGAGATAATGTAGACCTCCATTCTGCAATTATAGAGCTGTTTACTTTTAAGAGTGTGAGGGTCTTTTAATTCCAGCAGTCTACTACTATATCTAAAGTCACAAATGACATGACCACAGTGTTTTCTGGAAATTATTTGTACAACACGTTAAATCTATATATATATAGTGAAGTGTAGTTTGAAAATCAGATTGCAGTACAGGAGACTACTTAGAATGCAAGAAAATGCAAAGGTAGGTATACAAGTGACAGACCAGGCAAGTGCCCTGCTTTAGCTGACCTCACAGCCAAAGGGAAAGATTGGCATCTGTTTCACCCAATGGGACATTTGACACTTTCCTTTCATTAAGGTCATGTGAAGACGTGGGTGTGACAAGCAGTTTAAGAAGCCTTTGCAAATTATGTTTGCTTTTTAGAAAGAGGCAGAGCACTCCTTTGTTACATTGAATAATAACTCTAACTGGGCCTTTATAAGGTATTTACCTGCTATTTATTTGCTGTTTGAGGTTGCCTTCGTCTGAGAGGTCATAAGAAGCTTTCAGGAGCCCTTTCCATTGCATAGCAGTAATTAGAGCTGCAGGAGCCGCCTGGCTATCCCTTAACTCCCCTGGGGTGGGGACCACGGAGGTGCCTGGGGCGCTGGGAGCGAGCAGGGTGGCGCGGTGCCAGCCCTCTCACCGAGAGGATGCGCAGTCCCCGTGGTGCCCTCGGGGGCAGAGGAGTCCGGCCACGCTCTCACTGAAGTCCGCGGGGTGTTTGTTGCCTGTTACTGACAGAGTAAGAAAACCCTTACATGAAAAGTTCGGCCAGACTGAATAGGTAGGCAATAAAGGTGTTACCAAGGACTTTTTCCTTTCTGAAAAGAATTCTGTTTGTGCAATTAAACACACTTCAGATATTAACTACTTTTGATTTTACAAATTCAGTATTTAGAAGCTAATTAATCAGCATATTAAATTGCACTAATCCTTCCAGAATGCGCCTTGGTAATTACTTTTTAAGACCATCACTGGTAGATTCAAGTTTGTTGCTCTGAGCTCAGCACAACAAAAAGCCTTTAGTATAGCAAAACGCTTGCACCTTTTCATGTTAGCTGAAAGAGGTGTTTTAACAAAACATACCTGAAAGATGTGTTTTAACAAAACAAATGAGAGACCTGTTGTGAAGTCTCAAGATGTTTATTGCCTAAGAAAGTGGAGGAGAAAAACCCTTTTAACACTTTTTAGATGTTGTTCCATTTTAAAATTAATTTAGTATGACTACAAAATATTGAAAGGAAATAGAATGAGAAAATTAGACCCATAAAATTTTTGAAGTCAATGGGATGATTGACACTGTTCAGATTTTTAAAAGCAGTCAACTTCTAAATTTTTTCCTTAAGGAATATAGCAGAATACAGTTAAAACAACTTCATTTACATAACTAAGGAAACATGGTAAAACCAACTGCACTTGAGGACTGCCAGGACTCAGCCATGGTAGGTTTAAAGGGAACCTCTACTAAGAGTTATTGAGGGAAAAGATTATTATGAAAAACAATTGTATCTTGGGTTATGCTGGTGGGAAATTGCCAAGGACTATATTAATCAAGTGTTTCACTTTCTACCACTCTACCTCTAAATGGAAAGGACTTTATTTGGGGGAACAAGGTTTTACATTTAAGTAATGGAAAAAAAGAGCACTCAAACTTTTGTTAAGAGAATCGCTTGTACAGAAAAACAACAAACAAACCCACAATCCCCGCCCCAAAAATAAAGCAAAGCCAAGCAAAAAACCCCAACCAACCAACCAATCAAAAAACCAAAACCCACAATGTGAAATCAACAATGTATACCCATCAGGAACTTGCAGTACTTCAGTTCTAACTAGTTTATTTCCTTGATTTGTGACCAAATATCCTATCCGTTAGACAGTGGACAATGCCTGTGAAACAAATGAAAAACAGATCATAAACCAACCCCTGCACTTGGACTATGAACTGTGAATAGGCAGATGCCTGTTTAAGTCATGTGGGTTTTGTGACAGCACAGACTTCTGAAAGGATGGAATTCATGGAAGGACTACAGCTTTTTAGTCTGATTTTATAGGAACTTGTCAAAGCTGGACAAAACATGTATTTTGCTTTCTTAATGAGTAAGTGAGAAGAGTAACCTCCTTTCCTGTTTCTGAGTTGGAATTTGGTGCCTGAGACAATAGGACATATTTTTTTTCAAACCAAATGACCCACTCCCATTGCCCACAAAATAAATGTGGTGATTTTCAAGCCAAGACAAGTCAAATACATAAAACAGCTTAAAAAAGAGCTTTGCAGATTATAACACAGATAATCTACTGCCTCTCCAAAATAAACATGTAATAAAATAATAAGTAATAAATACATATTAATTACCACATAACTGTGTATAGTAAAACAGGCCTCTCAGTGCAGTGACGTGGAGCTCTCTGGGATCACATTGCCTGTGGAGGTGTGAGCTTTTTTTTTGGAATAATGTTGTGAAATGTCAAAAAGAATAGAAGCTATTTTTGTGTCTAGACATAGGTAGGTATTTTGTGATTCTTTGATTCACAGGAATGGGGAAAGCTAGAGTCCAATTTACACCCAATTCTTACTGGCTGCCACATAATAAGAAGGCCAGCAGCTCTGTTTGTGGCCAGGTAGAGTGAAAGTGAAGTTACCTGTGCCTCAGGCTTTGAAGCAGGCATTAACTCTTCTTTGGATTTCCAGTTGCAAATATTAGGGCTCATCAAGGGAGGCTCTTGTTACTAGCAGATGGACTCCCTCTCCTTATACTTTCCTTCTCCAAAACTTTATGTTATCCAAAGGCAGCAGCTTCTGCAGAGTGAAGAGACATAAGGTCTTGGAAAGACTGTAGATGTCTGTTGACAAATCCAATAATTCTCAGTTTTCTCCCTTATATAAGCAGAAAGGACTGTCAGCATCACACTAAATGAATGTTACAAGTTGATCAAAATTTTATGTGCAGAAAAATAAGATCTGTATTTGAAAAACGACTTGGAAAGGGAACTACTGATGTCATCCTCTTCTTTCCCTCCCTGTCTCTCCCAAAATACAAAGAAAAAGAAAAAGAAAAAGAAAAAGAAAAAGAAAAAGAAAAAGAAAAAGAAAAAGAAAAAGAAAAAGAAAAAAAAAGAAAAAAAAGAGAAAAAGAAAAAGGAAAAAGGAAAAAGGACAAAGAGAAAGAAACAAGATACTTTGAGGTGATGTATAGAATAAAGTCACTCAGAAACTCTCTAAAGAGAGTTTATTTCTGCTTCAAGACAGTCAAGGACAGTGTTCCACATATATTTTCTAGATTATTAACCTGGTAAATTCAGCTTCCACAGTAGGATAGCCTGAGCACAGAATTCTAGCATATAAGGGACAACTCAGTGCTGTTTTCAAATACTGTTGAGTAAGTGACTTAGGCCCATAGCAGTAGCCAGGTACCTTAAATTGTTCTAATCCCAAGACTACTGTTATCAAACTCCTGCCTGGGATCCCTACTGCACTTTTCACATTGCCTGGAGCAACATGCCAAGAATAGTTCTCTATTTTGCAAGCAGTTAATTCACCAAGTGAGGATTCAGAGATTCTTAAAGACCATAGTTACTTGTAGACAAACATCTGCAGCCAACATTTGAGAAACTGGTAATGACTTTCTTAGCCATCTCCCTGTATCTGTCAGTACTCCACTGATTTCCTAATTTGTATACTGTAAATCTGCTTCATTGTAACGTAAACTTTAATACACATATAATAACTTACTCTATCTTAATAAGGGATGCTTTCATACTACTTGTTTGCATCTCTGGATGAAGAAGGAAGAATACTAGCTGCCTCCAACATGACTGTCAGAGCAGTCTTGTGGATTATTGACAGACCCAGGGAAAATCCTCTCTTAGCGCAAAAGGAGAGCATGAAGTCTGGATTGGAGGTGTTTCCAAGATGATGGTTTGGAGAATGCACAACTTAATACTTTTTTTCAGAAAATATAAACAGTCTTCATTGCATATTGTTTATAACTTCTCTCCACTGAATTAGTATGAGCTCAGCATGTACTTCATGAATAGCTTTGTTGTAAGGAAAGGGAAGTCTTGTTCACACCTTAGGAAGCAGCTAATTGTTA
>VYZR01014330.1:13091-25059 GCA_013400675.1 Oxylabes madagascariensis
CTATGTGACCAGAGCCTGCGTTTAGTTGTGTGATCTATGTCGGAATTCATCTGACTCTAGAGGCCATGGATCAACTCTGTCAGCATTGGCTTGGATGCCAAATACCATCAGATCAAGGAATCATGCAGACACTGAGATGGTGGAAATGGAGCATAAAACGACAGTTTGGATTGGTCTTTGGCAGGGTAGGGGCTTTTGAGATATAATTGATTTTTACAAGCGACAATTAGTATCCAAAAAATTAAGAGATACTCCCGAACAATGTTGCTGTAATTGGCCCATGGTCTTGTTCCTGGAAGTCCCTAACTTTCAGAAAGGAGAAAAGATATTTTTTCCCTACCTAAAAAGACTGAGGAAACGGACCTGAACAGCTTTCAAATGCATAAAAATCCTTCTGCAAATAAAAGGAAACTCCTTTTCACAGTTACAATGGGGAGGACAAGAAGACAGAGGCTTTAACTGCCTTAAGAAAACTTGTGTTAGATATTAGGAAAACCCTCAAATGCTAAAGATAATGATGCAAAATATATCACGCACAGAGGTTATGGGCATTTACCACTGGAGGCTTGCAATAAGTTAGAAAAATGTCTTTGGTGGAAGAGTTGAGATATACCTGATGCTGCCTAAGGAGGAAGAGGAGTCCAGATTATGGGTTTTTAGATGCCTTCCAGTCCCAATTTTCTGTGATTTTCCTGTGTACAAGTTATCCCTATATCTAGCTGTTTAATCTTCCCTTTCTGTTGTACCTCAGCAGTTAATTTGAGGCTTGTTGGAAGGAGCATACATCAAGCCTGAAGCACAAGAGACCTTATTTGGGATAAAGTCAGAGGCAGTTGGGGGACTGGGAGCAACTCCTTTATCATGAAAGTGTACACATGTGAGTATTGCCCCCAAACCCAACGTAAATAGGTAGAATAGTATCAAAGGACGTGAATATTTAACATAACTTTCCTTTTTTCAAATGGGGAATGCAAAGCACAAAGGTCTGAACCACCTGTAATGACACAGCAAGTTGTCAAAATGAGCGTGAAAAACAGGTTTCCTGGCTCCTCAAGTGACCTAAGGGACTACATGCTCCTCCTGCTCTTGCTCTGTCTCCCCTCCCTGCCTCCCTTCCCCCCAGCAAGCCGCGCTAGACTACAAGAACTGCAGCATTTCCTCATAAAAGTCTTGCCTGCAGCTGGGAGAAGTTAGACACCACAACAGTGTTGGTACCTTCTGCTGTAACAAGAACACACATCACAAAGATGATCATTAACACGGGGGAGAAAAAAGATAAAAAATACGCTGCCTCAGGACTTACACCTTGCAGAGATGTTCTTGGGCTGATAATCCCCATCTCCCTTCTTTAACTTGCGTTTTTTCTGGCTAACATTTGACAGAAAGACTTTATTCCTCTACCAAATGAGTAACTATAAAAATAATAATAAAAAAAGACAGAATAAAGGACATACTGCTGATAAGGAACAAAGTTGCTCTTTTTACAAGGGCAGAAGAATTCACAAGCGTTTGCAAGTAAAGCGTTGTTGCTCCAGTCCACTGTGGAAAAGGAGCAGTCTAGCTCAGCATTTTCTGGGCTCTTTCCTAAGGCTGCTGTAACTTGAGCTTGTAGGAAATCAGAATCAGAGCCTAAAGTTAGAACCAAAAATCTCTCCTAACAAAGTATTACAAAGCCAGTGCCAGTCCTTCTGCACTACTACTCACAAGCCTGCATAGGCTCACTTTCATTTCCTACGTGCTAGTGCTGGAACCAAAGGAGGACCCACGCTTGAATCACCCACAGGAGATCCTGCCTCTCAAACCGGCCATGCCGAGGCACGCCAGGCTCCAAATTAATTCTGAATTCATTTCCAAGAACTCTGCTAGGCTCTAAGCCCCATACATAGATTAGACGTAATTTGGATTCATCATTACTAGTAAGACTAAAAATTAATTAGAAGAATTAAAGTGAAAGAATAATGAATTAAAAATACGTCAGGAATACAAAAGTCAGAAACATCTACAAAAAGAATAAAAGGCAATGTTTTATTGGTTGTTTTCTCAAAAGAAAAAAAAAAAAACGAAATACGCTCCTGTGTCGTTGGAATAAATATTATCAAATTCTTTATATGCTTAGGTATTTCCTAGCTTATTCCAATGGCATATATAAATTTTGATTTATAAATCAAGGGATATTGTGCACTGCCATAAGATGCATTCCACTGGGTCTCAAAGTCTTTAGCAGATCCCCACTGTGTGTACTTTATCCTGATGGTTTCACATTCATGTTCATCAACACTCAGCAAGAACCATAAACAAAGCCCTTTCTCAGATGCACACATGCAGTTCCCATTGACTTTGCTGGATTTTCAGCTGACTTCAATCAGAATTCTGTGCATGCAAAAGGGCAAAACTTGGCTCTGCATATTCAATAAAACTACATCGCTAGATATCTTTTAAATGAAGGGCAATGCAGGCCATACTGAAAAATAATATAAACTGAAACCCCTAAACTGTAGCCAAATAAATTCAAATTTCAGCCAAGTTTTTCCAGAATAATAAAAAGGGCGTGCATTTTAGGCGAGATGAAATGAAACCCTAATACCATCTCATTTACCAGAGTGCACTCCGCCACTTTTAGCAGGACAAAGTGTGAAACCCAGCTATCTACACAAGGCGATGATCTTGTTGTATAAGGTGTAGCAATGACACTGGCATCTGAAACAATCAAGTAAAGGTCAGGTTACAAGTCCTTTTTTGCAGCTGTATCCTGGCCCTGTAAGCTATGACTCTCATTACAAGTGAATTTGAAGTGTAGAATGAATACCACAGTAGAAAAAGTAATTAATCATTATATTATTAACTAATATTGTATTATTTTTTAATCTACTCTAATAGTGATATTTTAAATAGATTAAATGATTGAGCCTAGGAGTACCCATCTTAAGAGCTTCAGCCCTCATTCCCAACTTGCCAAAAGAACGACATAACAAAAATCCAACACAACCTAATAAAAACAGTTCCCTTCCAAATTTCAAATGACATCGTGCAACAAAATTTCTGCCAGGTACATTAGCTAATGCAGACTAAGCAAAGCAATGCTCCATGTGTTTTGTCCAAATTTCTTTCCTATATTTTACTTTTACTCATTCCATGATGTAACAACCTGTACCTTTTCAGTGTATCTTAAAAAGTATCTACCTACTGCGATGAAGAATATTCTCACTTCTAAAAAACCATCTAACAATAGGCTTCTTCACACTTTGTTTGTCTGATAAGCACTTGTTAGCCTGCAATTACGAATTTATACACAGAAGTAATCAGGGATGAAAACCACAGAGGAGACTTGATGTTCATGTTTGGTCATTGCCCCTCGCCCAAAGAAGAAACATCTCTGATGATTTTCACACTTAAATAACAGAACAGATTTTACAAACAATTTTTTATTCTTAGCTGGAACAGCCCCTATTCTCCACTCCATTATAATACTGAGTCACTTTGCATCAAGTTGGTCATTACTGACAAGCCAGGGAAGAAAGGAGGGAAGTGGATGAAAGGCTCCGAAGCTACATGTGTGACAGGATATGTATCAGGTTGCTTCTTGAAGCAAATTATTTAAAATAATAATAAAAAAATCATTACAATACAACTCACATAAGGGAAAAACTATTTCATAATTATTGAGAAAGTCCAGTAAATCTAACCCTGGTGGTCAAAGGGATTGCAAAGACTTTCTCTTTTTTTTTTTTCTTTTTTTTTTTTCAGAAGTGAAGCAAGAGTGTAGCCTGATACAAATGCTGAGTTGTACGGGTCATTCACACCAGACTATCCAGTAAATTATATAATTAGTATGGTTGAATCTGTTTCTCCTGAAATATGGCACTGTCAAATTAATAGTTATGAGGTCTGGAGGGGCTCTGCTCTCTCCAAATCAGCTCCCCTCCTAACATCCCATCCTGACACTGGTGGCCTGTGCAGATACTCATTTGTCTCAGAACTCCTCCACGTAACTTCAGGTCTACTTCCTGTTGTGTCTGTTGTAGCATGAGCTACATTTATTCTAGCTTAAACTCTGTGATTCTGACTACACAGTCGGGAAAGGAAGGGTACCCCCGTCTCTCCCCTCAGTCCAACTGGGATGCAACTGTTCCAAGGAGGGAGTTATTAATTTGTTTTAAATGCATAGCACGTCTGTTTGATGATGAAAATAAAAATTTACATGATCAATTTGGAAGAAAATTGATTTTAAATAGTTAGGAAAGAAAATAAAAACCAACTAAACACACAGGTCAAAAACTTAGCTTTTCAGCATGTCCTGTTTAAGCAATGACACATGAAGAACTTTATGTTCAAACAATTACCTGGTGCTTTAAATAGGACACTAAGGGAATAACATTTCAAAATGTATTCACACAGCATGAGACTAATCCTCCTCCTGGGAGTACCAGTGCAAATCAGAGTAACTCCTCAGAGGTCAGTTGAAGTACACCAGCACAGAATAAATTTGAGACAGAAGGGAATCAGGCCCCATCTACCTCTATTTTAATGCAGAGGTTGCAGATCATCTGCAATGATAAAGTGAACAACATAAATATAACTGACACCTATTCAATTGATCTCACATCCTGCCGACTATTCACAGCTCCAAATACAGGGCTGAAGAACAATGGTTTGAGGAAGGCAGGCAGAAATCCGGGTTCTAACCCATTCGCACATTCCAATTTGCTTATACCTCCTATTTGAACTGCCTTCAGCTCCCCACACTGCCAAAGCAAGACAGGTTTAATTTGACATTGTCCCCCCAGCTCCTAAAGAACAACTTCTCCTAAACCAAAGTAAATGAAAAAATACCAGGAGAGATGCAAGGGAGAGAAGATAAATGCAAAAAATATGTGCAAACATGAGAACCTATGGAGAAATAATCAAGAGAATCTCTGTCTAACATGCCACATATGCACTAGCACTGGCAAAGGCACTAGCAAATTGATTCATTTTTTTGAAACCTAGTACTAGGAAAGAATGGTATGCGTGCAGGGGAAGACTAAAATATGAGGCTATTTCAAACTATGGTGTCATTTGTGCTAATTTAACTGGATCTGTAATTATTTCCTACAACTTCACGATGTCCTGAACCAGCTTCCTCCTCCCCTGCAAGGCTGATAAAAGAACTCTTGGCAACACACTAAATATATTATGCAATGTGTTGAATACTACCGAGAAGGAGCACTGAATTACAGTGAAACAAAGAACATTAGGTGCGAATATCACCACCTCCAGGGGAAGAGCACCTTTAACTACTTATCACATCAGTAAATGCCGGCATTCTCTAGTACCTCTGCTACCTGCGCCTAACAGCATTTGCTACATTTAACAAAGTTAAGGCGAATTTTACCTCAAATCGACTTAGGCTCGAGCTCTTTGACCGAGACTTCTTGCGGAGATAGACCGAGAAGAAGCGGCGCACCGTGAACTTCTTCATGTTCATGTCCATCGCCCCGTCCCAGCCGCGGCGCGGAGCGCGAAGGAGCCGCGGGCGCCGGCGGGGAAAGCTAGCGCATCCCGCTTGCCCCTGTTTATATCCACAGGCAGGAGATCCCGGTTTCGTTCATGGAGCCGGGCACGGCAGCGCTGCCGGGGCAGCCCGGGGGCAGCTATCTGCCGGCTGCCCGGAGCATGCAGCGCTGCTCTGCCCTCGCTCCGCGCTGTTTACATCCCGGCGCGCCCAGCCCCACTCCGGCCCCGCCGCCTGTGCCGCCTGCCCTCGGTCCCGGTACGCCCAGTGGGGCTGCGCCCGGGCTGCACGCACAATCAGCGCCGAGGATGACAGCTCCTGCGTCCCAGGCGTAGCAGGTCTCAGACAAATATTGGATGTGTCTATTGCTCTGCGCTCCCTCTCCTCTCAGTCAGGCTCTTTCAATTTCCTGCTCTCTGAATCACATGGGGAATAGGCACATGCTGCACTTCTGTTTTTAGCTCAGAATTCAGACGCTGCTATAATTACTGAGGGCTGTGGTGGTCAGATCCGAGAAGAAATCGGCTCCCCTGTGAGAGCCGCTCCTGGAAGGAAGCTGAAAGACGTCCTGCCCCCACTGCCAGAATAGAAGGGTTTGCATCTCCTTTTATTTTGGGGAGTATGCAAAATAACACTGTCCCCTCCCGCCCCCGAAATTGAAAAGCTTACCATCCTATTCACAATCACCCGCCCGCTTTACATTGAAATACCTAACGCTGGCACAGCTCTGAAAATAGAAAGCACAATCTAAATGGTAAGTATTACTAGTCTTATTGTACTTCAGCAGGGAGCTACAGCCCTTCTAGGAGGTTAAGTATGTACATCTATTTACCGGCTGTAATTTTGAGCTGCATGCCAAGCCTGCAGACTTACAGCTGCACCCCCACCTCCCTGCAACAAAATCACATTTTTCAGCTTTTCTTCAAAAACTGATGAATATCAGTGTGTTCCAAAGACCAGAGCACTTTCTCTGCCTATTGTACACAGTTCAGGCTCCTTTTCCACGGCAGCCTTCCCTTTCTGACTACTAAGGAGCACCCAGACATGCCTTTCTCCCTTAACCTCACATGAAAAGGGAATTACTCCGATGACTTATTAATGACTGAGATAAATAAACGCAGGGAGAGTGGACATCACTACAGCCTGAGAAGCCTTGGAGATTAAATGCCACCACCTCTCAAGTCCATCTGCTCTAAAAGAGAGGTGCATTTTGCTTTACTTGCGTATCTGGGCTCTGCTGTGAACTATCTTGGATAGCAATGCCTGTCAGTATCTGGTTTTTTCTCAGGTTCTCTGTCCCATTCTTCTGCCTAAAGCTTACCATAGTCTATACACACCCAAAGAACTATTAACAAGAAAAAAAAAAAAAGGCATTTATGGTTTCATTTAAAAGGAGGCTAGATTGGAGAGGCTGCCATTAGTGCTGGGCTCTATAATCTCACAGAGCCTGACTCTGCTATGGCTGGACACTGGTGCTACCCCAGCCTAAGGTAACTGTTTCACAGTGACAGTCTGGACAGTCTGCTTTTCCCTTATCCCTTCACAGCACACCTTCTGATTGCTTCTCTAATTCTCTTGGTTTGCAACAAAAATACCTTTGGGGGTTGCTTTCATTGTGCTGCCCCAGCGCAAGCCATGTCAAGCCTAGGAGCCCTTTGCCATTACAGTTCCCTTGCTTCCCCAACTAAAGATCCTGGAGCAGAAGCAAGTGTCCAAGAAGAAAACCTCAGGTATGTATAGGTACACCTATACACAGGCAAAACAATGAATAGGCTAAGAGTCAATTTAGTTGGTCAATGCCAAAATTACTTGCTGATGCAGCCTCTCTAGTCAAGTTTTGTGTCTCCTGACAACCCTCCTGCAATAAAATCTGCAGTGTCACAAAGGCCTCAGGCACTCAGCTGATTACTTGACCTCCTGCTCACCTGTCCTGACACATCACACAGCTGCTGCTGTTACTTGTTCTGTCCTGCCTTTTCCCCGGCAAAGAGGTGTCCTACCACAAGACGGACCAGGCTTTGTGCTGCCAAAGGCTTTTGGCAGCCTTCTCACCTGTGTAAGCCACTAGAGCCTTAAACAGTAAGCAGACAAGTCCAGGGTAAGGTCCCGGAACCCTCCCTGTCACAGATACATCCCTGGTCACTGACATCTTTATTAATGCAGAGGAGGTGATAATTTCCCAGATGTGAATACAAAAGCTATGCATAATAACATGAAGTATATGAGTGCCTGTTACTATTTACACTGGCAGATTTATCACAGCCTTCCCTCCTCATTACAACAGTGGCAAATTCACATATAGGGACATGCATTCACCATTAAACTCTAATAAACTTCCAATAAAATTACACAGGCCATGACTTAATACCTATCAGGTACACTTATTACATTCAGAATTTTGTTCTTTACCACAAAAAATATTTTTTTAAAATCCTAGATAATGTGTTGGCAATTTATTGTGCACATCAGAGCAAAAACTAGCCTTGTATGCCAAAGGTTAGAATATAACACTGAGCACCATGCCCAGGGATAGACAGTGACTCTCTTACATCCCTGACATGACACAGGCATGGAAATAGGCATGCTCTTCTTGTTTTCTTACTCTGCTTTCAGACAGGTGATTAGGGATAAAATACAGAAGGATAATCAACCACCTTCACTCTACTGGGCAGCAGAGTAGCAAAGATATTGCAGAATACATTCCAACTTGTGCAAAAAAACAAAAGCAACTGAGATGGAAAGTTTACATTAAAAATGTACATTAAAAGTACAAATGCAGAAATTAAAATACAAGGGCATGCAAAATTAAAGCGTAGGGATAGATATGTGAAAAGCAAATTCTGCTACAGTTCCATGTGGAACTGACAAGACATTGAACTTCTGACATCAAGACATTGAACTTAAGACATTAACTTTTCTTCAACAAAACAAATGAGACATCAAAAACATCAGCTCGAACTTTCACATAAGCCAGACAATAACCATTTTTCACAGTGATTCTAAAAAAAAGTGCAAGCCAAAATATAAATTCAATTAAATTGGAACATTAACATAAAATTTATAAACATACTACTGTCAGATCAATCTACAATGTGAAATATTAATTGCATTTAGATATTCATGTCTTTATTTATCTTCTCTGAGCAATTTTCACTGCTGAGGAACTTGATGGAGGAAAAAATCTCCAAATGTATTTAAGACAGTAACAAACAACAAAAATGGTGGAGGGCACATATGACACATTAGCATCAACCAGTAATACTCACCTGTATTCTGAAATATGCTTTTTAAAACTGGAATCCGATATGGTGTAGCACAAAATAAATAAATACAATATCATGGCTGCCCCTCCTCCCAGTGCAAAACAAAGTTTATTTCAGATGGGAAAAGGCTTAAAAAAAAAACCCCAAACCAAAAAGTTCATAGCCAGGATTCAAGACAAACTCTCCAACAGGAACCACCAAAATTAGATATTACATAGCCCGGGTTTGAATTTTTAAAAGATAAATGGAGAATTCCTAATTAATATCTAATGAGAGCCAAAGGTCCTTTCCTCATATGTACAGATGGATCATACCAAGAGCAGTAACAGACTGAAGGACCCAGGCTTAGAAAATTAGCAGGGGGCAGCAGAACAGCCTGAACAGCACCCAAGTGAGAAGGATGCCAGTAGCCAATGCCAGATGAGTCACCAATTTCTAAATGATAGAACATGCAAGCCCAAGATATCTACCACAAAGTGGATGATATAATTACCAAGAGAAATTTTATGTTACTGTATTACAGAGAACATTGGGGCCTATGTCAAAATTAGGCCTTCTATTTTTTTACGTGAATCAACAATTTATGAGCAAACCCAGAATGACTCTGCTACTTGAGTAAATTTAGTGATCACTGCAGAAGTAAAAACTATGAATTGATAGTATCTTCCTTCCAAATGCAATCAGTATTACTAATCCTTCCCCAGTAAGTTCATCAGATAAGCCAGAAAAAAATCCAAAGAAACAAAAAAGCATCAGAAGCAGAGACACCACAGATAGAACAAGTAAGATTATCAGAACACAACATGCAAAGAAAAGGAAAATGAGACTTCCACAATAGAGGCCCAAGAGACAATGCTATAGAAAAGGTGAATTACACAGTGCCATTTATGCTCTCATCAAAGAAACTCGGGAGCAAGAGCAGATGTTTCCAAGAGACACCAATTAGCTGAATAAGGAACAACACTTTCCCCCCGGTGGTTAGATTGTATATGACTCTTTCAGTGACTGCTGTTTCCTCATCTTGAATGCTGGACAAATTGCCATATGGCTTTTGTTTCCTCAATGAATACGTAAGATGGCTATTTTTCTTATTGATGTTTCTTTCAATAATATATGATGGGCTTTGCCCAAAGAAGTGCTTCTGGGCTTTGCTCTCATTACACCAATGTACCAATGCGGGTCTCAGCCTTTCCACCTGCTGTACATAGTTAAGTACCTTGTCCTACTTAGCACACACTTACTTCACTGGAGTTTTCTCCCTCAAAAAGGCACACTGCCCTGCCAGCACTGCAGAATACAGGCACTGACTTGCCATCTCTCACTAGCATTGACAAGTCATCAGCCATGTTGGCTGGATGGGTATACATGGGAATAGGCAGGAAAGAAAGTGCTTTTTTCTATTTCTCTCACCTCCTAGCTTCAGTAATTTTGATCCCTTTCTGTGTATGTATTATTCCAGTGGAAGTGCAGGCCCCTTCAGCTATCTTGCAAATTAAAATCAGTGCTCAGCAGGAAGGAGAATGCAAAGTCATACACCTTGTCTAACTGGGTCTGATGAACTGGCAGGACACAGGCTCCTTGGACACAGTCTTCTCTAATCCCAAGAGAAACATAACAGCCCTACAATGCCTATTTAATCTTGCACTCGTAACCTGAAGGCAAAAGCAGAGTACCTCTTATACCCACATCTGTGTTAACTCCCTTGTTGCTAAAAGCATCATCCAATACGCTGGCAATTATATGAAGAGTAACTAGTCTAAAAAGAAGTGCATCAACCACAGGAGAGGGACTTTAAAAAGACCCGTTTTGCTTGATATGGTGATATTTCACTTAGTGGATTCCATTCAATACCTTTTGTTCCTAAAAATGGGCATCAAAATAAGTTCTTAACAGATTTGAAATCTTTATTTTGCAGAGATGCAAATAGCTTAGATGTAAAAAAAAAAGTCCTGAAGAGTTTTCAATAGACTACAACAACAGTAAGATTAAAAAAAAAATGACACAGTGGCACTAAGAGGGTGAACCATCTCTGTGCCATGCTGGAGCAGAATAATCATAATATCCTGAGCTGGAAGTGACCCACAAAGATTATTGAGTCCAGCTCCTGGCCCTTCATGTGATAGCCCCAAGAATTCCACCATGTGCCTGAGAGCATTGCCCAAATGCTTCTTGAACTCTGTCAGGCTTGGTGCTGTGACCCCTCCCTTGAGGAGCCTGTTCCAGGGTCCAACCACCCCCTAGGTGACAAATCTTTTCCTGATATACAAGCTAAATCTCCCCTGACACAGCTTCAACACCTTTGAGGTCTCCTTGGTTCAGTTGCCGAAAAATCTTCCTCAATCCCTCCTAAGCACCCACCAGTCACATGATTATAGCGTTACTTTCAGACTACCAAATGAGCTGCACTATGAGGACATGTGGCTTGTTCTTATTTGTGCAGGCAGACTCAGGAGTGCTGCAAAAATAATAGTTCCAGAAATAAGAAAACAATATTTGATTGAGTTTTCACCAGATGACAGACATTTTAACTCTCACAGAAGCATCTTGTGTTAGTGCTGGAACATCAGATTGGCAAGTGTCACAGCTGCTGTGTTGACTGCTCCCATATGTGCTTTGCTTCTTACAGACTCACAGGAATGTGCAACAGCCTCACTGGCCACACACATCAGTCAGCCGTGGACTACTCTCAGGATGGAGATTATGATGCCTAGCAATCTGCATGGAAGAGTATCCACCTCAATTTTCTTTTTTTGCTTTTTAGCGGTCACTGAGCATTTCACTTTCTTGGCTGATACTATATGCTGGTCTTGCTGGATTTTGGTGGCTTAGATAGAAACAATAGACAAAGAACCCAAAAAATCCAATTTCTTTTACATAAGCTTCTGCTCCAACATAAAGGAGATTGCTGAAGATACAATTCTGCCTTTTTTTCCTCTGGACAATCAGAAAGTCATACTGTTCTCCTATAAAGGACTGGTAGTTTTCTGGAAGGAAGGATGCAACTTAGTAACTGAAGTATGAACGGGCTTATCACATGAATATTTATGAATATCACTTTGAGCGAACATTATACAATAGAAAATTGGATGGAAGAATTTCATTATGCACAGCATATGTTTACTGTTTATTCAGACTAGCCATGAACAATATTAAAAGGAGAGGCATTTGTTAAAAATCTGCTAATAGGCAATTTTCCCTTAATAGATTCTGAAAG
>VYZR01014334.1:0-15936 GCA_013400675.1 Oxylabes madagascariensis
AAGAAAAAAAAAAAAGATGTTTACAGAGCCACAAGCCTCCTTCATAACAAAGTATTTTTCCTTCAGACAGGCTACTCATAGCACAAAAACCTGCCCAATCCCAGAAACCCTCCTCACCACCTTCTTCTGTGGGAACATTCCAGGGGGCATGAGGACCCCTTACACACACACTTTTTTTAAACAAATAATGATTTTACACTGATATTTATGAAAGCACAAGGCTAAAAGCTCTGGCTGCAGTCCAGAATAATTCACGCTTCCTTACACGACTCAGGTAATACAATTCAATCCTGATTTGCTACACCCGTACTACTTGAGCTGTGAACCAGAATGTGCAGCGACACAGATGACACAGAAAGAGACTGTGGCAATTCAGCTGAGCTCTTAGTCCGTGTTTGAGATAAAGGAGCAGCAATTTATTAAAATACAGAAGAGACTGGAGTTAACAGAGCAATTTCAGAATGGGTTTATAAGCAATTGCTTTGTAATCATGTTCGAGCTTAAGTCCTTGGAAAATTTGCACACTCTTGGCACACTACTGATCCCAAGTTAACAATTCACATCGTTACTGTCTTTTAAAAGACATCATCTAACTTTTGGAAGCTGCTTATTTAACACTAGCTTATACAAAAACAAGCTCATTAGAAATGCAGAGTGCTTACCCTGTGAAACTGGCTTTCCCGTAGTATCTGAAAGAACAAGTCCTACCAAACCTGACCACACTTACTGAAGAAGTGGGGAAGTGGGACATTTGGGTCCAGCTTCTTGTTCTTCCACATTCTGCAAAACCTTTACTACTAATCTGTGAAGTCAATTTGAGCCAAATTTTCTGCACAGCTGTTTAAGGGGACAAATAGTACCCTACCACACCTACCAGGTATTTTTTGTCCCACAGGTGAACAGAGCTGTCTGTTCACTATCACCCACCATGAAGCAGCTGTCCTTCCACCTCTGGAGTCCTTGGGGCACAAGAGAGCACAGGGAAGCAGTCAGCAGGAACCTTGTGCCTTCAGCTCTCAAGGGAAACAGGGCTAAGCTGAGATAGAACAAATATCCCATGAGGGATTCAAAGCAAACTCCTCTGTGACAATTCTTTGCAATTTTAAACCAGTTGGAGGTTTTCCATCATTACTGTGATTCACTGCAGGCCAGCAATGTCCACAAAGCAGCTCTCTGTCATTGTCTGAACAGCTACAGGGTTTGCAGCTCCTGAAAATACACATCCCATAGGACACAAACACCAGCTCAAAGAGACCATCTCTGTTCAAAGCCCTTTCAAACACTAAGTGAGAAATGCAGATGCCCCACAAAACACAATTCCTAGGAGCTGAAGAGCTGCTTGCTGGGACCAGTGATCCCAAACAGGTCTACAAGGGTGTCCTCACACCCTTGCCAGCTCAGAAAGGTAGAAGGAGCCATGCTGAGATGTGAGGCAGGCAAGACCTGGACCTTGGTGGCAACATACATCTCTGTTTCTGAGGAAAATGCTTAGGAAAACCTCCCAAAAGAGAACAGAAGAGAATGTGAATCTAATGCACTGCTGAAGGCAACATTTCTATCGCTACCAGACTCAAAACAGTGGTTTCAAGCACAACACGGTATTTCCTTAGGCAGAAGAATTCTTCCTTCTCCATGGAAAATCTGTGGAGGGAGAGCTAAATCACTTCTCTAATTGCTAGGGTTTTCCTCCCTTATCTACTGCTCCTCAGGACAAAACCTGACTTACTTTCATTTTTCCATCTTTCACACTAGCCATTTTCATCTGCCATGAGATTTTCAGAACCTAACACCATATTTACTTGTGAAAAAGGCTTAGCCAAACCTGAATTTTCTTGTTGTTCCATTTGAATCCAGTAAAAAGTAGGTTACTCAAAAATACTTGCTGAAGTCAAGATCCAAATTCTATTATGCTTTCTTTAAAACAAACATTAAAGTGGCCCTCACCCAACAGGAATATTAACTTGACAAATTTCCATAAGAATAACGTCCAGGAATAAATGATCACAAACAGCTAACTAAATCCCCTAAACCTCCCTATAAACTACACAGTATATATATATGTTAGGAGTTCTGGAACACTTAGGACTAACTCCTGGCTGAATTTCATAGAAATGCAATTATGAATTTCACAGAAATGCACAGGATGCAATTATAGGAAAGGAAAACCCCTATCAGATGTGCAACTCTTAATGCTGTACCAATTTATATCCACTAAAAATCAGAATCTAGACACTTAAACCACTTAACCAATTCTGTTTCCTTAAAGTTTGCTGCTAATTTTTCTAACTGACAGGAAGAGGCATAGCAGCCATTGCAATAAAAAGAGCAAGGACATAAAATCCAAGTTTTATCAGGTGAATTTTATATCAGTGATTTTTTTCTACTAAACTGTTGTCACTTCATTGAAATTGCCCACCAGTGAGAATTACATCATTTTAGCTAAAAACAAAATCTATTGTGTTTTAATTTCAATGTTTCTAATTCTGTAGATTCTGAAATACTAATAATCTAATCACATTTGAAAGGCACTTGCAGGTCATAAATTAAGGCTCAGTTAATGCAGAAAAGAATTTAATGCTAAAAGACTATTGAATTTCCATCCTTACAGAAACAGTGGAAGAAACCAACTTGTCACGGAAACATATTTTTAATGAAAATTCAATAAGCAAATTTCCTTCAATTTTGAAGCTCAAGGAAACTCTAAGAAGACATTTCTCCCTAGATCAGCCAATACAAACAACTGAATTACTTCTTTTTGAGTCAGTCTGTACAAAAGGCTATTTAAAAACCTTTCCTACACAAAAGGAAAAAAAAAAAGAAGCCTCCTGACTTAATTATTTTCCCTCAGCCAGAGATTAGATGCTGTGCAAACCAGCCACTAGAGGGTAGTGGTTCTCAAGCACCAACCACACAAAAATCGTGCATGCTTTCTCTGGTTTTCGGCACTTTGGTTGACCCACACCTGCATAGAGCATGGCCTCGATGCGGTCCTTGATGTGCTGGGTGTTGCTGTGTGACAGCAGGTGAGCTGTGCCGTTGGGAGGGGGCACCACCAGCGGTCCCACCAGGAAGGCAGCGGCAGAGCCCAGCGAGTTGAGCAGTGAGGCGATGGCCGTGGCCGTGGCGCGCTCGTCCGGAGAAAACCACGTCGTGGAAAGGAAGGGAGCCGCGTTCATCACCGTGGGGCCCGCCAAGCCGTTCAACAGCTGCCCTCCGTGGATCAGCCTGAAAGAGAGAACACACCACGGACACTTGGATGACAGTCGCTTGCTGGGTTATTTTAATTAAAAAGGCATGGGAGATAACGACTGCTGGAGATGGAGCTACTGCACAAAGAAATCTAAGTCCTGTGCGAAAGGATATTCTATACATTAAAAGAAGTGAAATTAGATTGATTTAAAGAATCTGGAGCTACTCTGATCTCATTACCTCATATAAATGGAGGAGCAAATGTTCACTTCAAAGCAGAAAAGGAAAAGGGAATAAAAGGGACTTTCTTTGCAGCAAAAAGGTATCATGACAGAATATAAAAGTAGAAAAGGTGTAGTAGCAGAAAAGCTTTAAATTACAAACGTAAACCTGACCCTCCTGCATGCATAAATCCCAACTGAAGATTTAAATTAGTTATGGCAGCTCCAAAATTGAAACACTTCAGCAAAATACTCTGCATATTTTTTCACTGCATTATTTATTTTTATTTACACACTCAGATGAGCTCTATGTGCCTACAGATGAGAAGGCCGGGCTGTTAGGGTTTCCAAGAGAGTCGTCTTCTCCAGCAATCTGGCCATTCTCAACATACTGCTGAAACAGCCAAGTAAACCCAGATTTTTCTCGTTTTTCACACTCATTGGGATTTAAC
Source organism: Oxylabes madagascariensis (assembly GCA_013400675.1). Taxonomy (NCBI): domain Eukaryota; kingdom Metazoa; phylum Chordata; class Aves; order Passeriformes; family Timaliidae; genus Oxylabes; species Oxylabes madagascariensis. The sequence continues at coordinate 3,863 of VYZR01014334.1, forward strand.
AGATAGGGCTGGTGACAGAACAGAGATAGTACTTCCAAGCAGTGAAGTCTCTGCAAAGTTTGGCTTAATATTAGTACAATGAACAAATACAGAAAGGACTTTTTGAAGGCTCTCCTACATGCGGAATTCAGTCAGAAATCTTCCACTTCGACTTTTCCAAAAAGTAACCAGCCATGGAAGGCAAAATTATTTTGGAATTTATATAAAAACTTCGTGTCTAAAAAACAGCTAGAGAGTCACATGAGATATTGCAACCCTCTAAAGCAAATCTATTCATTGTGCAATAAAGTGGTGGCAGATGATCTTTTCAATTTGGTGGTGTTTTTCTAACCATAGCAGAAACTCAGTGTTATTGCTGCAAGACTTGAGTTGTGAGACATAAAAAGCTACGGCCTGAAAATGGGGAAACATAAGCCAGCATTTAGGCAGTGTTTCAAGCCACAAATGGCTGAATAATATACAGTGTAGCAGTTTTTAAAAGCACACAAAGGAACATAATATGCAAAAGAAATTCTTACAGACTCTTTATCGAATTAACAAGATAGATTGCAATAGAAAGGAATAGACGCTACTGATTCTCAGTGGATTGGAAGTTAATTTTTTAAACAAAATTTATTAAAAATACACAAAAAAAGAAGCACTATTATATATCATCTGAAGGAAACTCTTAGCTGGGACAGAAATAATATCCACTCTTACTTATAAGCAATTCAATGCTTTTGGAGGTTTTTTTTTTTATTCTCACACAGAAATGACAGATTTCATTACTGGTGTTGATGATGTGCTTCAGATGGACATAACCATGGCTTGGTCAGGCCTTGTCAATACTTGTTAAACCATCACACACGCTACACCAAAATGAAACCATTTTAAATAAAGAAAAAGCACTACATAAACAATGCTCTGGTATATTTCAGGAGGACACATTACATCAATCCCCTGTGGTTACTCTCCAGTGTACTCAGGGCAAACCAAGGTATCCTTGTGCACTTTGGTATTTTCATTCTACTTATTTCACTACAGTACAAACATTCTCAACATTCTAAAATGTTCCAGGGTATTTGCAGAGCTACGGCACATCCCCAGAAACAATTGCATTTCAGTAGCAAGTGAGGTAACTACTGCAACATATAACGATTTTATTTCAGTATTTTCTCCTGTTCCAAAGTAAATTTAATGTTTAAATTGTGTTCTTGCTACTGTATGTTTGGAAAAGTGTGTCACCACAAAATAACTTTATATAGCTTTGGGTGCCATAGTACCACTTCTGTTCACTGACATCACTATGGTATTATTAATTCAAATATGCCTCCTCTGTAGTCATCCTAAAGGCAAATAAAACTCAGTAAAATCAGAAAAAAGTACAATAGTTCTGCAGCATCTGTGATCATGTAGGCACTTCATCTGATAGAAGAAGAAAAGTTTTGTAAAAAAAACCCTAAACAAACCATCACACAAAAGCCCCCAATTTATATATTGTGAAAATTACACACACATATTCTTCTGCACACCATGTACTTCAGATTTAGATTATGTCTATCAAACTCCATCATCTGAATAAAGCTCTATAACCAATCTCTATACTCAAAGGGAGCAACAAATCTTAATTTTACATTGCAGATCCAAAGGGAGAAAGTAGAAACTTGATCCAGAATTTTAATTCTATATTAGCTTTTTGTCTTTGTTTTGGGTTTGTTGGGTCTTTTTTTTTTCAGAAGGGTCAGCCAGTTTTGCCTCTCTCAAGGTGTCTTCATTTGGTGTTTTTCTGGCTGGTGTGCTTTGCTCACACGGATTTGCATTTTTGGCATTTACCAAGCCTGACATTATCATACAGGATAGAGCATCTCTTATCTCCATATTGTTTAATTTCTCAAGTCCAACGTATTTGAGTTAATAAATACTATTTTCAGACTAAATTGCTATCAATATACAGACTATTATTTCAAAAATCTCTGCATATGGTAACAGCTTAAACCCTATTTTATCTCTTTTTCAACACTGGCTTGAATTAAGCTGCTTTTTCCTGAGAAAAAGATTATTTGCATGGTTCTTCTGCACATCCGTAACTCATTTCCCCAGAGTGGCAGGGACGAGAGATTCAAAATGCAATTCAGAGCATTTACTAAGCTGCTGCTCTGGGAGATGTATGTAGCAGCTGCTCCACCCGACAGAGAAATATGAGCACAACAGCATTGGTGGCTTTTTGCTGTTTGTTACAACATCTTATCAGCACTGCACTAGATTTTGGTCTCGCAGACCATGAGTCTCCTCTCGCACAGCATCAGTGCTAAAAATTGCTCCAAGACCAAGAGAGGTTTATTTCTGTTATCCCCTGATTTTACTCTTGTTTCTGCTACTGAAAAGGTGCAAAGAGGAACAGCATTTTCCCCATCACTATTCCAATTTCATTCTGCACAAGTTTTCTCTTTCCTGAGGAAAGGGATGAAAGGATAACTTTAGCTCAGGATCTTGCCCAGATGGAAAAACATTTTTTAGTCTCATTACACTATCAAGTGTAATGTTCATCTGTTATTCACCCAGCGCCGTTTTCAGATATGTTATTTATCCAATCATCATTTAATTATTTTCATGTATCAAGAAGTAGAAAGCTATTGAGGTCAAATGACAGAAAATAACATGAGCAGAAGGCTTTTTAATCACAATCATGAAAGAGAAAATTGGAAAAAAGTTACATGAGAAATTCATTCTCGACTTACAAAATAATTGATGACTGTAGCTTAAAGCAAAATTGGGGGAGTAAACATCTATCTAAAACATTTTGTTTCTAACTGTCTCAGTAGCCAGGTTCAGACTCATTTTGCCATGTCAAGGTTTTTGCACACCTGACCTCCCTGCTAATGAATTGATGTCCTCTGCCAAATTTGTAACTTGCAATTGAACATGAGCCCTTTATGAGCCCTTTTAAAGAAATAAAAAAATTTGAGGACTGATAGTAAATGGTAATGTGAAACATCACATGCCCGAGCATCACAATGAGTAACTTAGACATTTACATCATGTATCTATCTATGTAGGAAAATACACATATGTACACACACACCCCTCTCTGCACAAAATACAGATTACTTTTGTTCCTAAACTGGCCTCTGAACTGCAAAAATATAGTACAAGAGACAGTTAAAATGCAGCAACAGAAATTAGAGAATAAAAATTCTTTTTGTACTGTATTGTCACCTCTTTCCCAATTTTTTCTATCAAGTCATGTTATAAATAACTTTAGTGATGCAGTATTCATCACTTCCCTGAGAAGACTTGGTACTAGTATCAGGAACTGACCTGGTTATACCTGCCTTATTCACTTCTTACAGTCACTGTTGCAATATCCTAACAGGCAGCAACAAAGAAAACTATGTGAGGCTATAAATGCTGGAATCACAATAGCACTGAGCAAACTGGGTATGAAAACAGTGAGATTACACAGGAAAAAGATTCTAGTGACTAATGAGAGTACCATACAGTTAAGATGCAAAAACACTTCCATTTACAGTCAGCTTTATTTTTCTTTTTCTCCTTGTACAAGTTGAAACTCTGCATGCATGGTCACAGTCACATCAGGTACCAGGTTTGTTAAGCTATTTAAAAGCTGTGTGTCCATAAGTGCTTTTCTAGGTAAAAAATCCAGACATTTAGTGCTCCTACCACTGTGTGTCTAATGCCTAGACTTAGGAGAATTTAAAATGAAAGAAAATCTCATTAGTTTCTGTATTTAGATGAGGGGAAAAAAGGCAACACTGGAGGGAGAACGACTTATTCAAAAAATTACTTTTGATATAATGGATTTAAACCCCACAACACTAAAATAAGTATCCAAAGCTCAGTTCTAAGATATGTTAAGTGAACTTTTTCTGGGAAGGCTAAGACTAGAGAAGTTGGATCAGTATTTAAACTGATTCATAGTGTGGAAAAAGCATTTTCACCCTTTCTTTGGCAGACAACACAGTGAAAACCAGGGCTGTCAAACCCAGGGTGTTGCTCTGACTCTCCAAACACAATGACCCAGCCAATTGGAAAATTCAATTCCTTTGCATCCTAGGAGGCAGTAGAGCTCATTTCAAGAGCCCTGAGAAGACATAATTCTGGTGCAGGTTTTTTCGTGAAACTTCTACCATGCTTTTCCCACTCGCTGCCATGAGAATTGACCACTTAGTCACTTTTCAAACTTGTATGCAAATACAACAAAAATAAACTGCAATTCAGTTCTGCCACTGTTGGGCAAAGTGTGAGGAGCAACGAAGTCACTGAGAGTGCTTATTCAGCAGGAAGACAGTTCTACAGTGTGCCACTCACTACAGCAAAGTTCAGTACATGAACTGCTGATCCTAACAATTAACGCAAAAAGCAATTCTGGATAAAGAAGTCGATGTTTTATAGAAATGCATGGCTATTTCTTTCACATGCCTGACAATTTCATTCGCTGAAACAAGTAGATTGTTCAACTCCTGCTAATTTAGAAGACAAATACGTTTATGTAGTGATTAGCTCATTGTGGGAACTCCTGGAAGCAAATGAAAGAGACCCTTCCACTGGAGGACTTCAGAGAACTTTTGAAGTGCTATTGAATTCAGTGTCACTACATGGCAACAAAGCAAGCAAATACCTCCTACTCTAGAGCGTCTATACTGACGTGTGATGCAAACTGCTTGCCCAGAAAAAGGCACATGAAAAGCCATGGACTTACCACATCATATATTAGGAGACTGATTAAACCTCAGAGGGAACCAACATTAGTTTTGTCAAGAACCACTTTTTCACAATCGAGCTACTACAAGTGGATAGAAAAGCTTTAAACTCACAGCTTTAAACTCACAAAAATAAATACAACAAAAGAACCTCCTAGTAAGTGGAACTTTTTCAGGCACTTTTAAGGCAAGGAGAATTAGGGGAGGTCAAATTCATGCTTTACTGCAATTCACTGCTACAGAGTATGGGGAGAACCAATGCAAATGATGTTTTGTTTATACCCCAAAGAGAGCACAGTAAGGCTCTGTGTCTGGAAAAAGACTGGAAAGAAAAATACCTCTGGGTAAAGAATGAATTCATCTATTAAAAATAACATTCTGATAGATGAATTTCATGGCAATGCACTTCCTTTCAATATTTTCATTAAATTATATATTTATACCAAAAAAGCTTTCTGCCTTCTGGATATTCATGGATTGAGGCCATTAGCATTTTTTAGCTTGGTTTTGATGCATGCGACCATTGATATGTGGAATAATTTAAAGCTGTTTTTTTCCCCATCAGTAAGAAATATTATTACAAGCAGAAAGCCTGAGTCACTATTTGGTACATTATCTCCAGAAACAGAATGAAAAAGAAAAGAGAAAAACTTAGAAATGCACATTTAGCCATTTTTATCAGGAATTAGACTCATGTTTTGCCCCTGTACGAACCACAGCCTCAGCAAAGTCAGTCAGACCATTATGGGAATGGACTTGGAAGGGACCACAGCATCTCCATCCCAAGCATCCCAGCCTCATGTCTCTTCTCCCACACTTCAAACAGCAAACACATTTACAGTGGTCTAAAAGACAGTGAGTTTTGGGATTAAATTTAAAGGCCTGGAAAACCAGAGTTACTCCAAAACTTATTACTGAGAGCCTGCCGAGAGAGAGAAGTATTTGCAAGGAAAGGAAGCAGCAATCTCAGGCCAAAAGCCTGAGGTGTCCATCAGACATCCTGACAGAGGAGAGGGATGAGGTGGGTGTACTGTGAGACCCTCGGCACTGTGGTGACAAATTCCCTTGCATCCTCACACTGTGTTATTGTGCAGGCATCACACCTGTCACACAGCTGTATGTGTGTGTGGGGTTCCTCACTTTATCCAGGTTTGAAAGATAAGGGCACATAAAGTCAAAACTGAGGGGTTTTTTAATAAAATTTCTGTTTTCTTGTTTTTCTTTTAAAACTAACCAACTCCACACACCCATTACTAAAAGAAAAGATATTTAAAGCAACACTAATAGAGGACATGCTCATCAAATATGAACAGACCCAAAGTACACAACATTGTAAACACGAAGTACGCAATTACATTATGGGCTAATGAGGCAAAACATACTGAAAAAAAAATTATCAGGGAAGTGCACCAGGACTGGCTGTTATTTGGGCTGCTGTGGGAGAAAGCTGATTAAGATTACTTAGTACAAAAGAGGTCCTAAGTAGGATTTTTTTAGTAAAAGAGTAGGAGTGTACAGGAGATGCAGCAAATTAGAGAATGGGATAAACAAGACCTATTTAAATATTCTCAAACAATTTTTCTTAAGCGAGTGAAAGAGTAAGAGGGTGTTTTGATTATAATGCAGCAAATTCAATATAAATTTGATTAATACGAATTCTTCAAGGACAAAAATTAGCCACCATGAGTCACAAACTAAGGCAAAGAGCTCAGTATGATTAAAAAATTAAAAGCTTTCTACAGTTAAGGGTACCACCTGCCATCATATGAGATGAAGCTAAATATCCCACAGAGAATACAAATTCTCTTCCCTTCCAGAACAGGTTTGCACAAATGAGGACTTGTAGAAGTGCTGCCCACTAAATACCGCTGCAATACCAAGCCCTTTCTGAGTTTCTTTTAATGTACTGCAAGAATTAACACAGGGTCTGTAAACTGCTAATTCAGCAGCCACGCCGGCTGCAGGTGGATGACACCCACAGTGCCATGGCCAAAGTCCAGGACAGAAGCAGAAGGAAAAGGGCATTGATGACCAGAACTGTCAAGTCATCTCATTTTTCCACTAAGGCTAATCCAGCTGAAGGAGAAGCCAATCAGGCTGTCCCCCGAGTGGCAGCGCTGATCAGGGGCTGCTGGTGCATCACAGGACACACAACTCGAGCAGTGGCAGGCAGGACCACTGGGCAGCCAGAGGGACACTAAATCATCCCCCCACTACCACCAACAAATAAGCAAAGCTGGGAAAAAAATCCACTTATAATAACTTTAAAATAACCACTTAAGAACAACTCACAGGACCTCTCATCTAAAACAAATGCTTTGAAGCAGAGGTTAAAAAATAAACCCTGTGTACAAGATGAAGCTGGTAGAAGTAATAAAATCAAGATAAACTGTTAAATTACAGGGACATAAAAAATAAGTATTCCACATGTGAACTTACTCATGAATGACCTGTTCCCCTTTTTCCCCACTTTCCTATTTTTCTGATGCCATGGATTAACCCAGCTCAGCCTTTCCCCAGCACTGCAGCACAAACCAGCACCATGAGCACCAGGCAAGTGCTCAGTCTTAATGTTTTCCCCTTCCTCTTGCTGAGCTACAGCACACAAACAGGTATGTTTATTCATCTTTCTACTCCCAGACCCTCACTTTAGATTAAATCCTTTTTTCATTTCTCTTCCCCAGTGAGGCAGGGAGCACAAAACACTCAGCACACTCTGTCTTTATTTCTTACAGGCTGATTTGTCTGCCATCCTCTCCTAACAGGCTCTTCTCATTCCCTAGAACACTTTAATTCCTCCTCTCCACAGATGCTCTAGTTTGGGTTGTTTGGGGTTTTTTGAGCACTGGAGTGTGTTCAGTATTACCAGGGAATATGGGAATCCTAGTATGTCTTTCCTTTTCTGAAATAACCTCTTCTGAGGTGCCTCTTTACATTTTTAATGCATAAGAATGGTGGCTTATGGCAGCCTTAGGATCAGAAAAGACAAATAATGAGATAATCCCATTAATTCTTTAGGCTTTCAGGGACAGAAAAGGGGAAAATGTGGAATTATTAAAGGGTAAGTCTAACAAGAGTAAAATACAAACTAGCGAATAGAACCAAAATGTACCAAAGATGTGCTAAGAGTGACTCTTCAAATATAGTAAAGGGGTCACAACAATCTAAGAGAAATATTCAAAATCCTACAGACTGGTAATATTAACAAAAAGACTCGTTTACAGGATCTACCATCTATTGGTGTGTCTCCTATAAACGACTGTGTAAACAACCAACCACTCTGTTTCCACTGTAATTCTCCGTGCTATTTTGCTGGATTCCCAACAGACATTTTAATGGTACTTACTGCCAAGGAGCATCCTCTCACTGCCATGATTCAAGGTCCTCAATAACTACTTCTCTGTTATGAAATGTAATGTGAAGGACAAATGCTACCAGCCCACAGCATAACAAGTTCTAATAAATTGCTTAATTAATGTGTTCAATACAAATGACAAATTATGTTACATCCTTTACTTCCATGTCTTTAATTATCCTGTCTTTCAAAACAGATTTTAAGAAGTCTTACATCACACAATCAGTCTTAAAAGCCAAAGATTTATGGCTGTGGACTGATTTCATCATTTTATTTCCTTTTTTTTTTATACGTTTCGGCTTTTTGCCTAGATTTAAGACCAAAGACGTATGTAAATCTATTCCTAAACACAGAATACAAGGTAAATATGAAGTGCTATGAGGAGGGAAAAACACAACTCTGATTTAGTCTATAAAAAAATGGCCTCCCAGTAACATTAATGTTCAGGATAAAATAATCAAGTCCTAAAAGTCCGATGAAAATATTCACTCAGTGACAAGCAGGTGTCAGAAAGGAAAGGACTGGACAAAATACAGGCAAAAAAGCATTAGTGATGTTCTTGTAACCTCCAGGGAAGGGAAGAAGATTCAAGAAAATGTACAATTTAATAACATCTTTTTTTCTTTTATGCTCCATATAATGTATATTAACTGTGAACTAAAAGAAACAGGTGTGGCAAATGAAGTTTTCATAGTATTTAGAAAGGAATAATAGTTCAGGGGTTTATTTTTAGAAGTCAAATTTACTGTCACATATCTGGCACAACTGACAAACCCAGAAGCACGTCATACATAAGAAAAATTCTTTTTAACATGCTTGTCTGTATGATAAACTCATTAACCTTGTAGGTTACTGAGCTGAGGAGGAAAACAGGTAAAAGCATATGTGTACATGAGAGGGGATTTATTAGTCCATGTAAAGGATGGATCCTCCATCTGACATGCAAATTCACACTTCAACCTTTTCATCATGTACTCCCACTCCCACTAGCCTGCACTGAATTTATGCAGTTCTGGCATGGATTTCCAGTACAGTTTTAGGTCACACACTGGCAGAGAACAAAAATTCACCATAAAAAATTCACCATAAAAAATTCACAGCTGCTTCAAGAGACACACTGAAATGTGCAATTTGAATTTTCCCTCATATGCATAGGCATCAAATGTACTGAAAAGAGAGGTTACGGTTCCTGTTTAAAACATGACTCGGAGGACTGGAGATGGTCTTAGTCTGATATTACACACTACAACCAAAAGAATAATTATAGACTAAAAAGGGGCTTAAGAATACACCTGGTTATTACAGGTCTGTTTGAGATAAGGAGCATAAAGCAGCCAGGATTAAATGTCAGTCTTAACAGTGATTTCCTTACGTCTATGACTGCTCCGATAGGTGGTGGGCTTTAACAGCTCTCCCGAAAGTCAATCACAAGACCTTAGGGAGCAGAGACTGCTACAAAGTACAAAACCTCCAATCTAAGCCTTACAAACCTCATGAACATTCTTATAATTTTATGTATATTAACTCTGACAGAATTGTCTCATGGAAATCTTCAGCATATTCCCACAGATTACTCACAGACTGAAGGAACACACTACAAAACACGCAAAAACATTTACAGAAATTCCAGATACACTGGCTTCTGAAATGCTTCCAATTAGCTTGCGTGTGATCTTGTCCCTCTGACAGGCTCTGTAACATTCAAATTGTTGTACTAATGCATATACGCATTGAGAATAAGTGCATAATTTGGTGCTCAGCCAGTTGTGGCTAATGCATTAAGCAATAATGCTCATCTCAAAAATATTATTTTATTTGGTATCACACTTCAGATAATGGATGAAAACCGGCCTTGAGCCTTAAGCCACAAAACAATGCGAGTTACGCGGTATAACATCACATGGTCCATACAATTATTTACAAAGTCTCAAGAAACTTCACTGAAAACCATTCTTTAGCTCCACACAGTTGGCCATAATAAATTCTTGGTAGATTTTTTTAATCTAACTGTGTAAAAGATCAAGCTACTTCCTCATGTAGAGCTACAATTCTTGAAAATTTCTTTTTTGGGAGTAGGATAAGTAGGCAAATTTATCAGTTTCAGCTGGAGATGATACATATTTTCACAGCATGAATATATGAAATTATTAACCTTTTCCATCAGTATTCTGCTCATATGCTTTTTTTCCCTATATAGTTTTCAATAAATTTTAACATCATGTTTTATACATCTCACTCGATAGAGTCCGAAGCCTTTTTTTGTTCCTTGAATGTTTCTCCTGAGTTAAGTATTTCATTGTTTTCCTGGCCTGCTTTCTGCAGCTACACTGGAAAACCTTGTTTAAAGGTGGTATGAATATGTGGAAACTCTTCTTCCTGCTCCCCAAATGATATCTCACATCTAAATCTCCCTTGGGAATTTTCATCTTCTCAGGTATTTACAGTCTTCACCCTTGTTTTGGTAAAGCCTAGGGCAGCACTTGCCTCCTGGCATACCTCATAAATGAAAAGCTACATGAAACACCACATTTGATTACATTTAAGCCATCTCTCCCATTTCAAAGCTATTGATATTTAACCCAAGACTGATGAGAATGAACAAATGGAATGTCAAGCACCCCATGACATTTTAAGAAACTGTAAACCAAGGGTAAAATGAGGACTGCTCTTTCTGGCCACCCAAACAGTGCATTTTCCTCAGAAGGGTCACTGTGAAGGGTAGCACAATATGGTTAGTTCAGCCTGCCCTGCTCACAGAGTCCTTGAACACAAAATCAGTAGCACTGGGCAACCAACATCAGGAGCACCTTGAGTGCTTCCTTACATGCTCACAGAGCACCTAAGAACTGAAATTGCATCCTCCCTACCTGACACTCTGCTCTTAGTTTACTCATCAGGGCTAGTTTTACAATTCATGTGTTTTTTACATTCTNTAAGGGGGAAAAAAACAAAACAAAACTAAACCAAAAATCCCACATAACTCGCTGAAGTAATACCAGGACTGCATGGTAGAATTCAAGCTGACTAGAATTTAAGGGGGAAAAAACCCAACCCACATAAAATATTTTATTTGTAAGATCTTTTCTTAGTGTTTACATATTATGCAAGCATAACTAGCAAAGAACCAGTGCTACTGCTTTTTTAAAGTAGCAGGAGAGAGTAGTAATGCCTGCATACTCCCACCTCCTTCACACTGAGAGGCAAAAGAAAGTTAAGTGAACAAGTGATCCAGATTCCCTAGCTGTACAAAACGAACACTAGTCCTGTACTTAACGAGGATTCCCAGATTCAGGATATGTTGATGGAACAATTAAATTGTTTGGGTTTTGGGATTTTTAGGAAGGAATCTGTTTTTATCACAAATTCGTAAAGTGCATTCGTACAGCAGACAATCATTTAACTGGAGAAAAAGTACAAGGCTACTTCAGAACATGGACTGGAAGAGACTACATGAGAAAAGCCATTTTGCACAAATTCATCTGTCTCACGGCATGATCCCATACATTCAATATGAGAAAATGAACTCATTATTTAACATTTGCATACAAATTACTTATTTTGGGGGGGTTGAGGCATGGCTCCCTGTGTGATCTTGGGCCAGTTTCTGAACCTCGCTAAATCTCGGTTCCTTATTTGCAAAGCAGATTAAGATTAATTATGCAGGATGGGGTGATATTAAATTAACTCAAGCTTATAAAAGGCTTTCTGATCTTCAGATATTATAGAGAAGAAGGATGAGAAAAATCCATTTAAGAAGCAAAGAAGCACGTAAACCCACGGCCACACAACAAACATTTGATTTATCAACTTCATATAGAAAATTTGTACTAACATTTCTTCGCAATAGCAGCAAAAATTATATTAGCAGAAAGAATAAAATATGTATATTAAAAGTAATTAATTCACTTACTTCTTCCTAATTTCTATGTCTGAAACGGGAACACATCTCAGGCCAGCTCCCAATACCATGAGGGATGATGTTAGTAACACTGTTACCCTCAGACCTAAGATGAAAAAAC
>VYZR01014334.1:16736-49249 GCA_013400675.1 Oxylabes madagascariensis
GCAAACATGCTCTACTGTGTTATCTGAAATTTAGGCAGACGCAAAGAAAAATCTGGACTTGTTCATTCTTCTCCAACCACTTAATGAGCACAGACACAGCACTGTTATTGTTTTCTTTCATAATGCAGATATGCATTTCATCCCAAAGAAACAACCATTTATTCAGGGGAAAAACAAGTGAGAGTATTTTTTTGCAGTCCTTGCAATTAGGGCAGATTTTTGCTGTTCTCAGCTCAAATTGTCAGAGGTTGTAAATATCGTACATTAAAAAAAGCCGCAATTGACTGATTCCTTGAATGTGTTTTTTCCTCATGCAATTCTCAACTGAGAAGCGCTTAGATTAGAAACAACCTTATCTTTGTGCTGCAATTCCTTTTGCTAGCAGTTTGTTTGCTGCTGTTAAGGTGTTTCCATCAGCAGCAGAGAACAGTGACAGCTGAGGGGCTTAAGGTCCAGAATCTTGCAAAACATCACAATCATAAATATTCACAATTAAAAACCACAGGGGGAGTCTGCATCTGTGAAGTTGTAAATTTTGAAACAATTTCACAGCAACAAATAGAAAATAAAGGGTTTCCATGTTCTTAGTAGAATATAATAAAAATTAGGAATGATGACAAACATTTAATACCTCTAACATTTAGGTAAAACTAATAATTACCCAAAATACAGATGGTAATAGAACCTGTCCTATGATAAATCACTTATCAAACAAATGACTTTGATTCTTTCTAAAGCTGCCTGTTTTCAGAGGAGCGCTCCTTCTCTCAGTGACTCCTGTAATCAGTACAATTCAAGCAAGAGTTGAATTATATATTTTGTCTCCCTGTATTTCAGGAAAATGTGATTTCACTGGGTGAGACATAATTTTGCTCATATTGTGAGAGGTCCCAGGGAACCTCACTCTCGGCTATGCAACTCCTGGTGCTGGACAGTGCACAAACCAAACCAAAGACAACTTTGTCTATCAATCAGCGTAGCTCAAGACAACCCAAACAAAATTAAGTTAGTAAGTCAAGTTACAGGTTTTCTGAAATGGAAGTGAGACTTCCTTTGGTCAGGCTCAGTCATTAACACAAGGAATGCCAGCTGCAGTGATGTGACTTCGAAGGACACCTCACATCCCCAATGCCCTGGAGAAGTATCATCAGCCAAAAATATTTCTTTCCGGGTAGGATTTCCCAATGCCTCCCCCAACTTAGTTGCTTGACTCTGTGCCCAACCAGCAAATGTTGCTGTTAAACTGGTTTTTCAAGTGTGTACAGAGAGCCCTAAATAAATGCCCATTTAATATGGCTGTTCAAAACCTTCATGTTCCTATGTTTGCTAGGCCACCATGAATCTTCATGCAACATTTAACTCCACATTACCATACTCCCTGTGCTGTGCTGGGACAATTATGCATATCTGGATTGCATACATGATGTTTTTTGCCTTTTCTTGGAAATTAATCTTTGTTAGCACTGCTTTTGTGTATAACGAAAATTTGTATGCAGTAAGGATTGGAATTTTATTGATGGCAAACTGAAATACAATTTTTTTATCTGAAAAACTTGAAGTTCTCCATTAGGAAATCCTATAGATATTTTTCAGGAAAGCACTAGTAATGTACACACCTCCTTATTTTCCATGTAAACTAGGCTCTTTTTGAACTATATTTCACAAAACACAGTGTATTCTGCCTTTCAAGACACACAAGGAAGGTGCTGCTCATGGGGCCCTGCTTGAAGTGCAAGCCAGGGGCAAGCCCCGGACACAGCTCGTTTCTCAGTAAATGAGAAATAGAAATTTAAGTTTAAATCACCACGAGACACAAAATGAGTGCTTCCATATAAAAAACTCCTATTTGATTCCTAATTTTTGAGAAAATCCCTAAACCAAAACACATACAAACCATGAAAGTTTTAAATTAAATCTGCACAAAAATTTCCTTTAAAAAAAACCCAACATGCAATTTGGTGAAAATTTAATTAGATGGTGAAGTTTGCCTCCAGGCCTAAATTCAGGCTTATCTTTAAAGTCAATCTCACATATCAGATAATTTTAAAGTAAAATTGTCTGTTAGAGCGTCACAGTTGTGTATGCCTGATCTCTCCAGTCTTTGAAGTTGTAATCTTGAATACTATTTACTGGAAGGTATCCCTTTAAAATGTTTTGATTGCCCACATTATTCTTTGTCCTTTTTTTCTGTTTCCACCTTAACATATAAACACACCCCTGAAAATTCCTTCGATTAATGCTGCATGTTGAAAATGATGACATCAAAGTGAACAAAAGACTGTCAGACAAGCAGCATATTAGACATTTTCTTTGCTAATTACACAATATAGTTTCACCCTCTAAGCACCTCACCCGGTTATTTTGCTTTACATTTTAATTCTTTTTATCTTTGTTAGAAACCAGTCTTTTTATTTATTTCAGTATTTCTGTTTTGAATGCCGCAGTTGTTGTTACATTGAATTTGACATCTTGTATTACTCTAAAAGGTGCACCCCAGAGTGCTTAAGATCACAACCATGCATCACGGGGGCTATAAACCATAGTAATCAACCAAGCTTGAAAAACAGCCTGTGAACCTTGCAGAAAATTATGTCTCTACTTTAAAAGATCTAAGTAATTCACTCAACCAAGAGATTTTGTGTAGATGTAATTAACTTCATTAATTCTACCCTGTAAATGCAAGCAGTAATTGAAGGGAGGGAGGAGGGTACAGCTTCTTAAAAATCCATCATTCAGTTTCTATACCTTTCTATCAGAGGTTTCTGACACATGGCTGGGAAAGGAAAGAAATTCCTTTAAACAGGGTTTTCTGTCAATGGCTAAGTTTTGTGTTCTTTATACCTTGTCTCTTTAGCTGCCCCTTCCCATCCTGCTCTTGCAGGAGGTTTCCGGGCCCCATAGGTGGCAGTGGCTCTTGAGCCAACTGTGGCCACATTCAGAACAGCCAAACCTCATTGACAGCAACAGAAAAATCCAAGCAAGTGGCAGAAATTGAGTCAGCAATAAAAAAGATGTATTAATTAGCATTTATGAGTGTAACAGTCGATATTGTTCAACTGTTTAACCCTCCTGTGGCTCATAACACCATCTGCTTTATGACTTCAGCAGTCAATGCTGCATTTGCTGTTTCATATTTCTTTTTAAAACAACTGTCTGCAAACTCTGGCCATTCTTACAGATTTAACAAACTCTCAGGCCACAAACCCCACCACCCACAGCCCAACAGAGAGCACAAGCAGAACCCCACCATGCTGGATCGTGGGGGCAGCAGCTGCCAGTGGCACCCAGCTGCTCTTCAGCTCCCTCACAACAACATCCAGGACGTGGTGCTGACCCCCACAACTCCTCCAGCATGCCTTATTTTCAAGATGCTTTTCAAAGTACATGAAAAGAAAATGCATTCCCCCCCTCCCCACATTACTGACTTGTAACCCAGTGAGTGAATTATTATGCCCAGTTTAATAAGAAATTTAACAAAAGATGCTGTTGTCCTCATTCCAGCAATTTATACATTAGAGTTTGTGATTCACGAGCAGAATGTGATTAACTGGTTCCTGTGCATCCCCGACCTGAGCCCAGCACAGCAGCTCTCTTGGTTCCCCACTACTGCTGCAGAGTACTGCAAGCAGCCTCTTCTAGCTCAGAGCATCACACACAGACTTTGTTCGGTTTGGTTTCCCTCCTCCAATGAAGCCTTCATTCTAGGGGAAATCCCGGTTGGATGGGCAGGACAGACAAGTCTTCTCCTTTCTCCTTTCTTTTAATAGAAGTTTGGCCAGAGGAAAGGCTGCTGGATTCAGCCCTTCCCCTGGCACAGCAGCAGTGATTTCCCTCATACAGCTCGCACATCCTGCTCTTAGATGCAGTAACATTTGAGGGGTTTCCTAACTTCCCCTGCAGATACTAAAATCAGTTCTCACAAACACCAAGTGCAACAAGGCTCTGAGTAGAAACAAGTGACATCAGCCTCCTGCACTTTTTCATCGTTTTTAAAGACCAGGCTGAAAGCGCAAGTGGTTCCTTCTGACACTGAACTGAGAGCATTTGTTTAACTTCCCTATCATTTTAACTAAAACATATCTAGAAAGAGAAGAATTCTATTTTCTAAGAGGAAATAGAATGTAAAAGTCTGTCTTGGTCCACACACACCAGGAAATTAAAAACTCACCAATTCCAACAGCTGTTTTAACAATTCACTGTTAAACTGTGCTTTTCCTCTCCATTTAAAGCAAATTCAAAGAAGTTCTTGTTTTGCCCTTCTTGACAAAACAAGCCACAGTTCCTGCATGTTTCCTTCTATGAAATTAACCTATAAAAAACAACTTTTACATTTAGGTTCAGTTAGTAAAGTATTGAGCTTCAAGTCTTCCACAATTTTTCTTTGGACATGGAATTGTTTTTATGTCTTGTTAAAATGCCCTCCTTAATGCTCAAGCATTATTTTTAAATAGGTTTCTTTGCTGGATACCAACTCTCTGTTTCTTATGATGGGTCTTCTTTTCTCCCTTCTTAATATATGCTTATACATTTAGCTATAATTTTAAAAAGGCTTAATTAAACAGCTCCCTTTATCAGGGAATCCTGAAAGCACTGCACACACATGCCATCCTCCAGAAATCTTTGGATTTTTAATGTAATTCTAGCAAAATTATACTAATAGCTGCAACATTTACTCTCATAACATCAATTACCTTTGCCATGATTAAAATACCAAAAAAAATTTGCTTTCTATTAAACACAGTGAATAAAACCTGTATTGTCCCTGCTCTTTGCCAAATTGATGACAGTCATTAAGAAGGATAAGTGGCAAGCCTCTTTCAGAAAAGGCATCCTTGCATCAAGCGATACAATTTTCAAAAGTAAAGAACCTTTTCACTGATGTAAATATACTTCATAGCTGAGATGCGGTCCCCATCTTTCTGCTAGCGCACGGAATAAACTTGAAGTCAGTATATTGGGCCTGCCTCAGATTCCACAAAGGCACTTGATTGCAGAGTGGCATAAATTCTGTCTGGAAACTCAATGTAAAATAAACACACTCTCAAGAATAGCATCAATAAAAACTGGGAACCAAATACAAACACTGTATGCAAGAGAGAACAACTACCAGGTCATATGTAGCTCATCCAAAATTAGAGTCACAGGTAATTCTGAGGTGGAAGGGACCCACAAGGATTGAGTTCAACTATGAAGTGATTGGCCCATATCGTGATTGAGCTCACCACCACGGTGTTATCAGCACCATTAACACCATGCTCTAATCCTAGTTTGATGGCCAATATATTATTGGTGCTATTAATTGCTGCTTCTATCATAGGGTGCTATTAAGCACAATCTCCCTTTCTCCCTGGGTACTTGATGCTGATGCTTCTGTTATTGCCCCATTTCAAACCTCCGATTTTAAAATATGCTGAAGCCAAGTACTTCCATTCATTCCCCTGGCTTTATATGGCACTGCCAAGACAGCATCCCAATTTCAACTGGAAAGATTTAGGACCTGAGTACTTTTTTTTTCTGATTGAAAATGAAGCTAACTCAATTTAAACATTCTTCAAGATAGGTGACAGCATCCTTCAGGCATCAAAATGTAAGAACCAAGCTCTATCATGCAGAACCTGTCTAAAATAAACCCAGAGCTACATTTCAACCCTCGGTCTTGTCTAAGGCACAAGATCTTTTCCTGCACTAATCCACAACACAGTCCAGTTCCACCTTTCAGTGGAAGGTTGCAGGGCAGATACCATCTGACACTGCTCCAATTTCTGTCTGACATAAACAGTTGGCAGGTTGAGATGCCCAGATGAAATATGTACTGGAAACTTCTTGAAATGTCGACATAGGTGGTAATGATCTTCAGAGGGGCAATTTCTCTTTATAGTATCTTACAGCTTTTGCAACAGAATCTGTCAGCAATTGCTGTCCAGCAAGGCTATCAGCAGGAGTTTGACATCTCTGTATAAATTGATTTGCTTGCAAAATTTAAATTTGAGGAAGAAAACTCTGTATACAAACACAACAAGTGGAAGTAAAATAGTTCCTGTGATTTGGACAAACTTTCTCATCAGGGTCAGAATTTCAGTAGAGCCAACTACCGATGGGGGGAACCCACAGGAAGTCCCTTTCAAATCAGGAAGACAAATGGGTGCCAACAACCAGATCTGACCCAAAGACAAAGTCATCTCTGCTGCTAGCACTTGTTGGACAGAGGTAGCAAGGCTATATGCAAACTGAAAGCATGAGGGCCAATATACATGCTTCACTTTTTCCTCTCAGAAAAACACTTCTCGGATGAAGAACTCTGCATAAACATCGTCATGTGCATCCTTGTAAGGAGAGTTCTTACCAAATTCTGAGGTTAGTTAAGAATTTTGTAAAAAACACGCAGTATAGCTCAGAGACTCAAAGTACGAAATTTAGCCAGTCAAGTGTTTCACAAAGAAGACACTCATCTTGAGAGAAATAACTGCACACATATAACCACTAAAACAGATACGGAAGCTGACAGAACATAATTGTGAGAAACAAAACTAAACAGAATGCAATTGAGAGTTATTACGACAATCACACAACCATGCTGCAATTCCTGAGGTGCTGCATCTATTTTTNCTTTTCACTGATGTAAATATACTTCATAGCTGAGATGCGGTCCCCATCTTTCTGCTAGCGCACGGAATAAACTTGAAGTCAGTATATTGGGCCTGCCTCAGATTCCACAAAGGCACTTGATTGCAGAGTGGCATAAATTCTGTCTGGAAACTCAATGTAAAATAAACACACTCTCAAGAATAGCATCAATAAAAACTGGGAACCAAATACAAACACTGTATGCAAGAGAGAACAACTACCAGGTCATATGTAGCTCATCCAAAATTAGAGTCACAGGTAATTCTGAGGTGGAAGGGACCCACAAGGATTGAGTTCAACTATGAAGTGATTGGCCCATATCGTGATTGAGCTCACCACCACGGTGTTATCAGCACCATTAACACCATGCTCTAATCCTAGTTTGATGGCCAATATATTATTGGTGCTATTAATTGCTGCTTCTATCATAGGGTGCTATTAAGCACAATCTCCCTTTCTCCCTGGGTACTTGATGCTGATGCTTCTGTTATTGCCCCATTTCAAACCTCCGATTTTAAAATATGCTGAAGCCAAGTACTTCCATTCATTCCCCTGGCTTTATATGGCACTGCCAAGACAGCATCCCAATTTCAACTGGAAAGATTTAGGACCTGAGTACTTTTTTTTTCTGATTGAAAATGAAGCTAACTCAATTTAAACATTCTTCAAGATAGGTGACAGCATCCTTCAGGCATCAAAATGTAAGAACCAAGCTCTATCATGCAGAACCTGTCTAAAATAAACCCAGAGCTACATTTCAACCCTCGGTCTTGTCTAAGGCACAAGATCTTTTCCTGCACTAATCCACAACACAGTCCAGTTCCACCTTTCAGTGGAAGGTTGCAGGGCAGATACCATCTGACACTGCTCCAATTTCTGTCTGACATAAACAGTTGGCAGGTTGAGATGCCCAGATGAAATATGTACTGGAAACTTCTTGAAATGTCGACATAGGTGGTAATGATCTTCAGAGGGGCAATTTCTCTTTATAGTATCTTACAGCTTTTGCAACAGAATCTGTCAGCAATTGCTGTCCAGCAAGGCTATCAGCAGGAGTTTGACATCTCTGTATAAATTGATTTGCTTGCAAAATTTAAATTTGAGGAAGAAAACTCTGTATACAAACACAACAAGTGGAAGTAAAATAGTTCCTGTGATTTGGACAAACTTTCTCATCAGGGTCAGAATTTCAGTAGAGCCAACTACCGATGGGGGGAACCCACAGGAAGTCCCTTTCAAATCAGGAAGACAAATGGGTGCCAACAACCAGATCTGACCCAAAGACAAAGTCATCTCTGCTGCTAGCACTTGTTGGACAGAGGTAGCAAGGCTATATGCAAACTGAAAGCATGAGGGCCAATATACATGCTTCACTTTTTCCTCTCAGAAAAACACTTCTCGGATGAAGAACTCTGCATAAACATCGTCATGTGCATCCTTGTAAGGAGAGTTCTTACCAAATTCTGAGGTTAGTTAAGAATTTTGTAAAAAACACGCAGTATAGCTCAGAGACTCAAAGTACGAAATTTAGCCAGTCAAGTGTTTCACAAAGAAGACACTCATCTTGAGAGAAATAACTGCACACATATAACCACTAAAACAGATACGGAAGCTGACAGAACATAATTGTGAGAAACAAAACTAAACAGAATGCAATTGAGAGTTATTACGACAATCACACAACCATGCTGCAATTCCTGAGGTGCTGCATCTATTTTTATGTGCACCCCGACTGTAAGGAAACCAAGACACTTAAGTACACACTCTAATTGCATTGCTTGCTTCTGGTTTGTATTGTAAGTACTGTTCCTGTTTTTAAGTTATTTTTATTCTTCTCCACGCACACCCCTCCCCAACATTCATTATAGCATATTAAACTCCTTATTTTTCTGTTTACTCCAGATACAAGAACTTGACTGCATCTGTTAGAAAGAACAAGCTGAAACAACCACGTCAAGAGGATACAGGGTGCTTTTATCTCATTTGCATGGATGAAGCCAAGCCCATGTGAACAGTGAACTGTCCTGGTGACAGAACCCCTGAACAGGGTCCCTCTAGACAGCAAATCCAAATGGCCCCTCCCACCAACCGGTCCGGGAAAAGAAATTCCTCAGAGAAAATCAGAAAAAATTATTTATTTAACAAACAATGCCCACAAGCATTAAGAATGAATAATATGAAACAATAAAACCTTTCATTGTTCTGAAGAGAGATGGTAAATTGAGAAAAGNCCACAAGCATTAAGAATGAATAATATGAAACAATAAAACCTTTCATTGTTCTGAAGAGAGATGGTAAACTCAGAAAGTCCTTGCCGTTGGCAGCTCAGCTCGCTCAGTCTCTTACCAGTCCCTCCAGAGATGGAAAACTGCCGTCCTTGGCCCCGGGGGGCACAGCTCTGAGAGCCAGGTGTCTCTCTGGGCTTTTCAGTCNGGACCTATACTGTTTTTAACATTACCCCAGCATATCAGGAAAGCACATAATCTCTAAAAATATGTAAAGGAAAGTGTCACTTAATTTTCCTGCTCTCTGCTCCTCTACACTTAGTTATTACAAACTTAATGACGAAAACTCTTTACAGAGTTGGCTCCACTACCATGGATTTAACCACGGTTGGTGACCCACTATACCTGTAAATACAAAGCAAGTATTTCAGAGTTTGCGCAGTGATTTAGAAGTCTGGTACTGTAAATAAAATAGTCCTGTTTTTAAAAACTGAATAGGCATAATCTAAGCTTTCAGATATACAAAAAGGTAGCTTACAAGTAATGAAGCTTCCTTCCACATGGCAGTGAAAGATTTTGAAGCATCCTAACAGTTTAACATCAACAATGGGGGAAAATGGCAAAATATGTAAATTAGAAATCTGCATTGCAAGTTTATACAAGTGTTGTAAATTCTATTCAACAATCCAGAGACTGACATTTTGCCTGAACAGATAAACAAAGTGCTGAGCTGAATGGTATTCGCCTGAAGATCAAAACGATGATTTTAGAATCAGTTTTAGACCCTTTACTAGAGTATCTCCTATTCTTTAATAACAAGTTTCTTGGTTTCAAAAGAGACCAATTATTTTAGCCAAATACTGTTATTATACATTTTACTGCAGAAAGCATCCATTTTATCTGCAACTAATCCAAGTGCAATGAACCTCTCCTAATGCTTGCAGAGCATCTCTGAGAGAAGAGAGCACTGGCCTGGGGCAGCAGAACCTGCATCTCTCAACATGCCTTATATAATTGGGCAGGCCACTCCTCTTCTGCTTCCCCTTTCTCTCTTTTTTCCCTGCACTCTGCCTTGTTGATTCAGGCTATGAACACAGGGAAACAGGAGCCAGTCTCACCATTAGTATTAGAAAGTCTGTTAAATCCGGTTTTCTCTTCATCTGAGGTGAGTGCAGATACAACAAAAACCAGCTATTTAAGTACTCCCTAAATCTGTGACGTTAACAAACACTTGTATAAACTGTTCTTTCTTCTCTCACCACAGGTAGCTGCTTTCTACTCTCAACATCAGTATCTAATAAAACATGAAAATTCAGGTGAATCATTGAATCCATCTTTGCCATTTCATAAAATTAAATCTACATAATGGCATGTGCTAGTGTGTACATAAAGAGAGATGCAGAGCAACTGACAAATATGGCCAGTACTGCAGCTGGGGGCTAATTCTGAAGCTAATTCTGAAACTAAAGAAAGGATGTCACTAACAAGTTGACAGAAAGTACACGACAAGAAGCCTTCGCTCTAGCTCTCCTGAATGAACACCAACAACTTAAGCGCTTACAGCACCACACAAGGGGAGGGAAGGACTTTCTTTTCTCTTTCCACTCCTTTCAAAGACTCCCAATTGCACAGCAGGCTCAATTACCACACCACTAACTACAGAGCCTTACCTGTGGCAACAGAGAGCAAAAACAATCCCTCTTAGACACATCTACCAGGGAAGGTGTTCTGTTGTTACCTTGATAGTACCACTCAATGGCGCATGAAGCTCTTCTTTTTAAGAAGTACAGAGGCATTTTGCTTTGCCTCAACAGAGTATCAAGAAGCAACCGTGCAGCAAGGATTGGCAGCTACATTAAATACTGCCTAGTGCATCCGCTAAGCAGGACACTAAGTGTGAGGTTTCTCCTTTTTATTATCCCTGCTGAGAGTGGGGGAAATAAAGAGCTGCATGAGCTTCACTGATGTAATATCCATGCAGGTCTTGTGACTTATATGAAAGGTCACTGGAGTGAGCTTTCAAATTTTCCCTGTGTGAACAGTTTTAGTGTTACTTTAACATTAAAATGCATCAGGCACTACTGAAGGTACATAGTTCATTCCAAAAGACATCTTTTGCAGCATTATAATGAGTCCTAAACCCATCATGTTTTTTAAGGGTCCTGATCAATTCTTTAGGATCACGTGATTAATTAAAATTGTAACACCATCACCTTTCTCAAGTATTTAAAAAGCATGACTGTCATCAACAAATAAAGTAGTAAAGAAGTAAAAGAGTAAATAAAGAAGTAAAACAAAAAAGTTTCTAACTGTGGTTATACTAGATGTCCTATATTCCAGAAAAACACCAGCATTCTTTGCAAAAAGCAGAAGACCTCTCACTTTCAAAACACGTCACTCCCTCAGGCTGAGTCACAGATCTCCAGCTCCAAAAACAGGAAAAATCTAAAAAACCCTCTCCACTAAAAATCTGCATGAGAAAGCTTAATTTACAGCTTTTGAGGAAGTTGGAGCACTGATCACAAGCTCCTGCAGCACAGTTACAGCCACAGCACAGCTACAGAGCTCCAAGAGCACATGCATGCGAGAAGCATTAAAAAACTGAAGTTATGGCAGGAAGTGATGGAATAGCTCTGAATGTCACCACTAGGAGAAAGGCAGGGCAAGGCACAATTGCCCTGGCACTAGGAATACATTGTTTATAATATATAATAATATAATTGTAACTAAAAAACTTCTTACAGAATTTTTTATCAAGTCTTTGGTCAGCTCAGTTAAGGCTACACCACGCTGCCAGTGGAAGAATTCAAATTCTCTCCAAGAAAATTTCTAAAACAATGAAACAACTGCCAAAACATCATATTCCTTCAATTTACTTCTGCTCTTCTCAGCACTGACCATGGGTTTGGGTATTTTTAAAGAAATATTTTATATAAACCAAATATTTTTATTTGACAATGTCAAACTACAAATTTTCACAACAGGGAAGATTATTTCAGGACCTGTGTTATACAATGTTTCATCAGTCTGAAAAGGCAAGCAAATATCCCTGTTTTACATGGCTCCTTTCCCACAAGCAAGGCATTTCTTACCAGAAGAAAAAAAAAAAAAAAGCACAGGCAAAATATCAGCAATGCAGAAAATATCCAAACCTTATTAACGAGTAATGAACCTCATTTTTGTGTTTGCTTCAGACTTGTTTTTCACTCCTAAAACATAACACAAAACTAACTCCTAAAAACAACATCTGCTGAAAATAATGAATAAAAATGATTTTGTTTATGCAGTTGTGTAATGCTTTTACTAGAATTCAGAAATCAGTAAAGTGGGGTTAGTTCAGCATTACCAAATGAAAATGGTCTTTCTGTGTTCATACTTAGTTTCTTCTGATAGGAAAAATAAATATCATGTTAATTCTTTGAAAAAAAGCCTCAGTTTTCTTTAAAGGAAATAGATTCAGCTTTTGCAGAACAACAGTTGATCCACTCTTTTTCTCTTCAATAGAATTCTAAACTAATAGCTTGGAATTATAAATACAGTATAAACATACAGCTAGCAAAATGAATGCAATACAACTTTCCTAAGTACTTTACTACTTCCATAATAAAAATCAATGAGAAACCCAGGGGACTTTGATAATAGAGAAATTATTGTTGTCATTCACATTACAAAAGTTCGTACTAGCTACCTTTATCTAGCATGGCTGCCACACTATTAAAAACTCCCAGAAGAAAGGAGACTTGCAACATTTCAATGTTTTTAAAACGCAGAAAGGCAGTGCAAAACTTAACAGTAGTTTAACATTTTTTGTCCCATTCCACAAGGCTTTCCAGAAGGGGAGAGATACCAGCCAGAGGGACCACATCCTCTTCTGCATCCCACTGGTGCCTCGATCACGAGGCCAGACATCTGTCACCACCAAAGCCACAGAAGAAGGAACAGCTGCCCTCCCCTGCGTCAGCAGCACCCCAAGAGCCCCGCAGGGAGCAGGCGGCTGCAGCCCACCACACCTCAGGGTTGAAGGAAGGGCCAGTTCAGCCCCTGGCTGACAACAGATAGAGCCAGGCAGGGTTCAGAGGTTTGGTTGTGAAGAGGAAATACATCGGGATCTTGTTGGAGATAAGAAAAGGCAAAAAGGTCAACTGTGTCCCAAGAGATTCCCCTCCTGGTTTTAAAAGCACCTCTCAAGACAGTTCACAAAAGCCATGCTGCTGACCTACACTGCTGTGCAGGTATCTGCCCCCTCCCCATTTGCTTCTGGCCACCGCAGTCTTATTTCCTACTGCTCCTCACAGTATCTATTTCCCTGTGTCTCCTACTCAGCTCGTTCCTCCACCTTTTCCATTCCCAACACTTCTTGCCCTCTGGCTCCAGATCTTATTTCTGCATCTGTGCCTCCCATACTTCGCTCATCGCCTTGCTCCACACTCTCCCCTTCTCTCCCTCTTCTCATTTATCCACAGGCTTTTCTCACTCCTTTGAGCATCTTGCATCCAACCTCTCCTACTCCTCAACAACCAAGAGGAGTGAAGAACAGAGGAAAATAGGAGTACAAGATTGGCATACCACAAGACAGATGAGGTAGGAAGTAGAGAAGAAGTGGTCAGATTAGAAAGAACTTGGGTCAAGAGAAGGTTATGAGGAGTGGTAAAAACATGTGAGCATACAATAAGGGAGGTATCAGTGCACAGCTGCCCTGGTATTACACCCTCTGTGGTCAACTTCTAAAAGCTACTATTGACAAAATATCTTCCTATCTGGACCTGTGTCCTAACCCAGTTCAGAGATGCTTCAGTGCTTTAACTCTGCTTGTATTAGGAGCTGCGTAAGAAAAGCAAGGGATCATATTTCACACTGGTAAATTATTTCCCTATTCAACAATTTCCCAACATCAAGGTATATCAAGTTACATACAGAATCACAGAATTGTTAGAGTTGGAAGGGGCCTCTGGAGATCCTCTAGTCCAACCCCTCTGCCAAGGCTGAGGGTCACCCAGAGCAGGTTATACAGGAATGCATCCAGATGGATTTTGAGTGTCTCCAGTGAGGAGACAAGACTCCACGACCTCCCTGGGCAGCATGTTCCAGGGCTCTACCACCCATAACATAAAGTTCTTCCTCATGTTGAGGTGGAACTCCTTGTGTTTTAGTTCATGGCCATCACCTCATGCTCATTGTGCTTGTATGTGCAGTGCACCAAAGCCTAAAAGCATGATCCTCAGATAACACGGCCATTACCACTGTCACATGAGCTATATGCAAACACAATTATTTTAATTTCCACCATGGAAAAGTTCTTTCAAATCAAGCATGCAGCTTCCTGATATGCTTCACTATCTGGTGTTTAAACAGCTGTCCCAGCACCCCTACACAGCTGCAAAGATTTGTGTGAGAGTGCAAAGGGCACAGCAGCTGCGCAGGAGAGAGCAGCATAAAGAGAACGTATGGAAACATGGCATCAATCAGAGCTGGGTGGAACCCCACCCTACAGAAAGACCTAGCTCCAGTAGAGGACATCTACCTGCAGCCACAACTGATGCTTTCCAACTCAACTTGGCCCAGCAGGAGGCATGGGAAGCGCTACTAAGAATCAAGCGAGCATTGCTAGGATGAACCATAGCAGCATCAAGTTAATACAACTCACCAGCTGGTAATTAAAGCACTCTGTATTGCTAATCACTGTGTATCAAGTGGACTTTTGCAGCATGCCTGACTCCAAGGAGGGTGGGCTAATCAATTCTCTAATGAGTCCTCACTTTTGGAAGATTTGCACAAACACTCTGTGGACATTCATGTAGCCACAGTACATAAAATTAAACAACAAAAGCCAAGTTCGGTTCAGTCTTCCTTTTTCTTTTCTTCTGATGATACAGAGGAAAAGTATGCCTATATAAATATGCACACCGGCACTCATCAAAATAAATTTTGTAAAACCCAGCTGATCAAATACCTGCTCTAGTGGGATTTACCTATATTCAGCTCTCTAATTGCTTCTTTCATCTCTCCACATGAAAAGATACACTTCATCTCATTTCTTCCAAGATTTGTTAGCTTAGGAAAATTAATCCCTTTCACAGGATTTGATAGGTGTGGATCAGTTATCACTTACAAGATAATGAAATACACATCATTAATAGCATACAGTAGATGTCTACAGGATGAGAGGGACAGACTGCAGCAAAGCAGGTATTTTCCTTCAAACTTCTTCTGTATTTGATTCAAGTGAATCAACCACTTGCATTTTCACCAAATACATGCTCCTTCCAGTTCTTACGAGTCAAGGCATTCTTCTCCCCGCTCCCTTCTTAGCTGAAGCCCTAAGTTCACTTTTAACTTTCATTCAATCTGAAAGAGCTTCTTGCTGCTCTTATTGGAGTTAAAACCTTTGCCATTTGTAAGAGACATAAAGGTCATAATAGCCTGAAAAACTTCTAAGATCACCAAAGGACTTTGCTCACTATGGCAAACTGTATAAAGAAGCAACTGCTCATCTGTGACCACCAAGCTCCCCATCCTGCCCCTCCTCCTCTCCCTTGAATATGACTCCATGAATTCCAGGAAATTTGGACAGTAAGTTATGCAACCTGATGGGAACTTGAGATGAGATAAGATAAAGGTGGTACTATTTTCCAATTATCTCAGACTAGGAAGAGAAAAACAAGCTGGGGGAGCACTGGTAATAAACACAAAGAATCCACACTGAAAGCCAACACAGCAACTGGGCTGAAAATCAGTTCTGACTGGGTCCAGCAGCTGGAGGCCATAGCCCACCCATTTAAGATGGGAAGCCCATCAACTCAAAAGAAGAGAAAAAGTGAGCATGGGATTAATTAGCCGTGGAAGAGAGGGAATCATTTTACCAATAGAATAAAAGAACTGTGTAGCCAAATGATTCCTTTGTTTGCTAAAACGTATAAATGGAGTGACCTCAGGACCCGCACCACTGAGAAGACAAGAAGAAGACCAAGGGGATGTTGTCTGGATCTGTGGGTGGTGATACCTTTCTACTTAATCTGTCACTCCCTTTCTCCCTCACTTTTTCTTATTTCTCTCTCTCTCTACCTCACATTTACTGTTAAATAAAATCCATACTACAGACTTGGACCTATGGTCTCGTTTGCACCTGAATTTGGGCAGAGGTATCTCTNAGTTCACTTTTAACTTTCATTCAATCTGAAAGAGCTTCTTGCTGCTCTTATTGGAGTTAAAACCTTTGCCATTTGTAAGAGACATAAAGGTCATAATAGCCTGAAAAACTTCTAAGATCACCAAAGGACTTTGCTCACTATGGCAAACTGTATAAAGAAGCAACTGCTCATCTGTGACCACCAAGCTCCCCATCCTGCCCCTCCTCCTCTCCCTTGAATATGACTCCATGAATTCCAGGAAATTTGGACAGTAAGTTATGCAACCTGATGGGAACTTGAGATGAGATAAGATAAAGGTGGTACTATTTTCCAATTATCTCAGACTAGGAAGAGAAAAACAAGCTGGGGGAGCACTGGTAATAAACACAAAGAATCCACACTGAAAGCCAACACAGCAACTGGGCTGAAAATCAGTTCTGACTGGGTCCAGCAGCTGGAGGCCATAGCCCACCCATTTAAGATGGGAAGCCCATCAACTCAAAAGAAGAGAAAAAGTGAGCATGGGATTAATTAGCCGTGGAAGAGAGGGAATCATTTTACCAATAGAATAAAAGAACTGTGTAGCCAAATGATTCCTTTGTTTGCTAAAACGTATAAATGGAGTGACCTCAGGACCCGCACCACTGAGAAGACAAGAAGAAGACCAAGGGGATGTTGTCTGGATCTGTGGGTGGTGATACCTTTCTACTTAATCTGTCACTCCCTTTCTCCCTCACTTTTTCTTATTTCTCTCTCTCTCTACCTCACATTTACTGTTAAATAAAATCCATACTACAGACTTGGACCTATGGTCTCGTTTGCACCTGAATTTGGGCAGAGGTATCTCTCTAATAATCATAATTACTGGATCCTAACACCATAAATACTAGAGTAGAATCAGTTGTTTATTGTGAGGCTACTCTCTAATCTCTGCATCACACTTCGCTTTCTTTCTTGCTCCCTTGCCATTCTACTCACATTTCTGAATCTGTAAGTTTTCCCATGGGTATTTCTTGGAGGCCATACTAACCTACCAAAGTCAGAATGCCTAAAAATGTCTTCTGCTGTTGAAGTGCGTAAATCCTTTTGGCTTGATGTCACTGAGTTGAAATCTTACAGCCTTACCCAGTCTTATTCCAGATGTTTTTAGCTGAGACTCACTCTTGAACTTAGCACATGAATTATCAAATTGGTCATTTTGAAATATTGGGCACTCATCTTGCAGTCATGAATCTGAGATAAGAAGTGTCTGTTTCTGAGATCACGACAAAAATGAGTTTAAAATGCATTTCCTTGCCAAAAGTGAAAATTCTCAGATTTTCAATGTTCTCAAGTCACCTCTTTTGTGCTTCTGTTAAGCCTCTGTGACATGACAGAACTATAAATACTTCCATCAAAAACTTGCATTTTCTTGTGAGTGCCACTATGGAAAGTACTTCACATAAACCATCTATATCAACAATGGAACCTAACAGCAACTACACTTGCAGCAATTCTTCTAAATTANACTTTTGGAAGATTTGCACAAACACTCTGTGGACATTCATGTAGCCACAGTACATAAAATTAAACAACAAAAGCCAAGTTCGGTTCAGTCTTCCTTTTTCTTTTCTTCTGATGATACAGAGGAAAAGTATGCCTATATAAATATGCACACCGGCACTCATCAAAATAAATTTTGTAAAACCCAGCTGATCAAATACCTGCTCTAGTGGGATTTACCTATATTCAGCTCTCTAATTGCTTCTTTCATCTCTCCACATGAAAAGATACACTTCATCTCATTTCTTCCAAGATTTGTTAGCTTAGGAAAATTAATCCCTTTCACAGGATTTGATAGGTGTGGATCAGTTATCACTTACAAGATAATGAAATACACATCATTAATAGCATACAGTAGATGTCTACAGGATGAGAGGGACAGACTGCAGCAAAGCAGGTATTTTCCTTCAAACTTCTTCTGTATTTGATTCAAGTGAATCAACCACTTGCATTTTCACCAAATACATGCTCCTTCCAGTTCTTACGAGTCAAGGCATTCTTCTCCCCGCTCCCTTCTTAGCTGAAGCCCTAAGTTCACTTTTAACTTTCATTCAATCTGAAAGAGCTTCTTGCTGCTCTTATTGGAGTTAAAACCTTTGCCATTTGTAAGAGACATAAAGGTCATAATAGCCTGAAAAACTTCTAAGATCACCAAAGGACTTTGCTCACTATGGCAAACTGTATAAAGAAGCAACTGCTCATCTGTGACCACCAAGCTCCCCATCCTGCCCCTCCTCCTCTCCCTTGAATATGACTCCATGAATTCCAGGAAATTTGGACAGTAAGTTATGCAACCTGATGGGAACTTGAGATGAGATAAGATAAAGGTGGTACTATTTTCCAATTATCTCAGACTAGGAAGAGAAAAACAAGCTGGGGGAGCACTGGTAATAAACACAAAGAATCCACACTGAAAGCCAACACAGCAACTGGGCTGAAAATCAGTTCTGACTGGGTCCAGCAGCTGGAGGCCATAGCCCACCCATTTAAGATGGGAAGCCCATCAACTCAAAAGAAGAGAAAAAGTGAGCATGGGATTAATTAGCCGTGGAAGAGAGGGAATCATTTTACCAATAGAATAAAAGAACTGTGTAGCCAAATGATTCCTTTGTTTGCTAAAACGTATAAATGGAGTGACCTCAGGACCCGCACCACTGAGAAGACAAGAAGAAGACCAAGGGGATGTTGTCTGGATCTGTGGGTGGTGATACCTTTCTACTTAATCTGTCACTCCCTTTCTCCCTCACTTTTTCTTATTTCTCTCTCTCTCTACCTCACATTTACTGTTAAATAAAATCCATACTACAGACTTGGACCTATGGTCTCGTTTGCACCTGAATTTGGGCAGAGGTATCTCTCTAATAATCATAATTACTGGATCCTAACACCATAAATACTAGAGTAGAATCAGTTGTTTATTGTGAGGCTACTCTCTAATCTCTGCATCACACTTCGCTTTCTTTCTTGCTCCCTTGCCATTCTACTCACATTTCTGAATCTGTAAGTTTTCCCATGGGTATTTCTTGGAGGCCATACTAACCTACCAAAGTCAGAATGCCTAAAAATGTCTTCTGCTGTTGAAGTGCGTAAATCCTTTTGGCTTGATGTCACTGAGTTGAAATCTTACAGCCTTACCCAGTCTTATTCCAGATGTTTTTAGCTGAGACTCACTCTTGAACTTAGCACATGAATTATCAAATTGGTCATTTTGAAATATTGGGCACTCATCTTGCAGTCATGAATCTGAGATAAGAAGTGTCTGTTTCTGAGATCACGACAAAAATGAGTTTAAAATGCATTTCCTTGCCAAAAGTGAAAATTCTCAGATTTTCAATGTTCTCAAGTCACCTCTTTTGTGCTTCTGTTAAGCCTCTGTGACATGACAGAACTATAAATACTTCCATCAAAAACTTGCATTTTCTTGTGAGTGCCACTATGGAAAGTACTTCACATAAACCATCTATATCAACAATGGAACCTAACAGCAACTACACTTGCAGCAATTCTTCTAAATTATTAGTAACATGCTCCAATTTATACTTATATTGTCCAAAAGCCTGAATGACATAGAAGGACTCTGAAATACCAAGCACAATGGAAACACTTAAGAAAATCTCCCCCACCTGTTGGATTCACTTGGCCATTTATGTTTTCACCGACTTCTGGAATGACAGCCTGTTTCCTTGCTGTACCCACTTCCACATCTCTCAAAACCCAAAGGCATTTCACAAACACCTCCTAGACTAAAATCTCAGGAGAAAACAAGTTCACTTGGAGTCACCTCCCTTCTGTCCCAGTGACCCTATACATGAGGTAGAGGTATCCAAAGATCCCCTGAAAGCAAAACCAGCATATGCACCCAGCACCAAGTGACAATCCAGGAACTCCAAACATGAAAGCTGCCATGCACAATTCTGTTTATACATCATGTGTAGTTTATTTTATATGGAGAACAATTATTAAGACATTTTTGTATTAGTAAGGTCCAATTTAGTACTTGTACTCAATATTCATGACAATTTTGTCAGACTGCATTAAAGAATTCAATCTCAAAATTCCCAGGTGGAAGAGAAAAAACTATCAAATGTCTCAGAGAAGGAAACCAAGATGCATGATTTAGGAGACAGCAATAAAATAAAGAGTTTGGTATTCAGGAAAGGAATAACTACTCCTACAAATAAAAACTTTCATGGTGTCAATGGACAAGCCAATCTTGATTAAAACCAGAATCTGATTATTGAAGTTTTCTCTCTGCTTCATAATGCAATCACTAGAATAACATTGCCGTGTAAATTTAATTTCAGCAAAATAAAGTTACTAAGACTGTCTATGCAACCCACATAAGCATATAATTTTATAAAAAAAGACCAAGAAATAGATTACATTCCACTTTTACAAGTAATATGTCTCATCTTCAAATTCAATATAAAACTGATCACTGTATTCCAAAAATTAATGAAAAATACCATCATTCTACTCAATTTGTTTAATGTAAACGGTCGTAAAATATTTCATTCTTCGTTGCCTCTTCTTGCTTATATGGGAACATAATGAAGACTGACTTATATTGCTTCAAGTCTCACCTTGTAACTAGGAGCTTAAGAAAACCCCCTTGGTGAACCAGATCCACGGAAGCATGTAAGCTTTTGATTTCAAGTTAGATATATAAACATCCTAACAGTCCTGTGTGCTTGTATTTACAGTTCTCAGGAAATGAAACACTCAAGGCACAAAATGTACATAAACACTCAAGCATCACATGACGAATTGTAGCTAATTTTAATCATGTAAACAACAAGGGTCCATCCAACGGCACACTGAAGTAATTTCCCATTTAATTTCAGTCTTATTAAATCTCTAAAGATAATTGCAATTTAAACAAGAACTCTCTAATCCTATTGCTAAAGAAAATGCACCAAATAAGACGTGTGGCTCCATGGCACCCTCTATCTTTTCACCTTTCTTAACTAAGAAACCAACCAAGACAACACCTCTAATCATATGCACAGAAAGTGTTCAAACCCATTCAAAATGGCACATATTCAGAAAGGACATATGCAAATGTAATTCCTGATTTTCAACATGCACCCATCCCAGAACAGGACTAAGAAATGTGACAGATGCCACCACTGTCCTTACACAGCACCCAGCCAAGGTACAAGGAAACCCCCAAGGGGTGGCACACATCTCCATTCGCCAGAGGAAGTTGGGAGGCAGGAACAGGAACAGAGCTCATTCCCCAAAGAACTTTCAGCTGTGATATGTGAATCTCACAATGCATCTGTAAATGAATATATTTTTGAGAAGGACAAGAGTTCAGCAACAATACAAAGCAGTTTTCAATTTACACAGCTTACAGAGACATGGGCTAAATCCAGGCTTCCTCCAGTGCCTCAAAGACCCTTTACAATAGTGTTCAAGACCCTATTAAAAATGTCTTCTCTGAACCTGTTCAGATCTTCAAGTAATATATTCTTTGTGAAGCCTTGTGAAGACCATCACTACCTTCCTGATGAAAAATCAAATCATCCTCGACTTCATAAAAAACATGACCTCTACAGATCCATAGAAACACGGGCTTAAGTCAATGAAGACTTTTTGTCATGCTGCTTCTGTCAGCAAGACCCCTTCTGGGTCATCCTCTAGGGAGGCATACAGTTGTCAGCAGTATTCCCTGGGGAGCCAGAAGTGACACCATCTATACACCTTTCCCAATCCACATACTCCTGCCATTCCCCAATTGCCTTGCTTGGGTTGGCTGCAACCAGGCATTCAGAAGGAATCCAAGAGATACCCTCAGCAGGCCAGAAGGCAAAAAGGTCACAATGGCCAAGAAACTTTTTGAGATTAGACAACCAAAAAAACTAATTTCTCCCTTCTAGGAGGGAGGAATTCCTCTCCTCCTTCTGTACAGAACTGAAGAAGAGAGCTTATTTAGCACACCTGTCACTAAAAATAAACACTGCTGTCATCTCTTCTCAGAGGGCCCCACACTTCTCTGAAAAGCTATAATGGAACTGGATCACGGAATCCAAGAAATGCTTCTTCTAACTATTAACATGCCTATTAATTAGTATTTATTCTTTTAACTTCCAATTAGATAAGAAGAGGAAAAAAATAAGAAAAAAGTGACCAAACCTTTACAACCAGTACTGAAACAAGGAGCAGGCGCACAAAATACACAACAGTATAGTCTGGTATGGATACAGATTTATGCTGTGAACTATGTGCTGCAATGAACAACCAAAAAGCAAAAAGACCAATACTTCTGAACTTCTTCTGAAGCATCATAACACAAAATCAGACTTAAGTGACAGCAGGCAGCTACTTATCAGCTAGATTTACCTCTGACTGTGAAGTATAGGACTATCTAACAGCACAATCTCCTCTCAGATTCTGACATGCCTCATCTACAGTGTCATACTTCTGATACTTGCCAGGTTTTACATGTTGACACTTCACAAATACATTTTTTTCCTGACAGCTCCTTTACTAGCCAACTCCAGTGACAGATGATTGAAGTCAAAAGAGTAAGTAGTGTAGCTTCTCCAGAGTAAATCTGGTGTAACAGCAAGCAAATGAAATACTGCCCTTGCAAGACCAGATTCCACCAACTTTGCAGCTTCAAAGCAGTAGAGTCAAGACCCTCCTGGACCACATGTACTCCAAAGAGCAGGTAACTCCCCACAACATGCCTCCAATGGAAGTGTGCCCCATGGCTGACTCAGGGCTCAGTAGCTCTTCTCTCTGCTCCACGATGAACCAAGTAGCAAGACTCCACCATCACTTCCAAAGTGAACAGCAACACATTCTCTGTGGGAATCACCCAGACTCAGAAAACAGCATGAAACAAATATCAGAGAACAATCAGGGCCTTCACAAAATCTGCTGATCTGGAAAGAACTTGCTCCAGTGCCCATATGTTCTTACACACACAGCCAAATGAGCTGAGATGCTCTGTTCAGGTTACCTACCAACATTCTCTCAATAAGGAAAGCGACAAACCAAGAGTGAGGAGTTTTTCATATCTGTACCTTCAATGAGCATGGGAATTCAAACAAACAAACAAACAAAAACAACTTCCAAAGCAATCAGTTAAGGAAATGAGAAAAACATCTGTATACATACTCTCATCAAAACAACCTATACCTGAAACCAAGAAATCCCACAACTACACTACTAATCACATTACAGAAGAACAAAATACTAAAGTTTCTTTTCCTGTGAGTAACTTCAAAACTTTTCTAGTATCATATTGCATTGCTCAAGATCAAGTTCATAGAAAATGTAGCAATAAAAATACAGACTCAGTTCTCTAAGCACAGGTTCACATTTACCTTTATTTCCTTCATGCCATGAGCAGTCAGTCTTCACCGTACAAACCAAAATAACTTACTTTAAGATAATTAACAACACTATTGTATAGCAGCTGAGACAGATATTGCCAACTTAAGTCTAAACTGCTTGAGAGAAGACTGGATGTACAGCCACCATGGACTCATTTCGAGAATGTACTTTCAGCCCAGCAAATTTATTCCCCCAGTGCCTCTTCAGTTTTAGGAAAAGTAATTCCAATTTTGAGACAGGCCTTCTCAAATACAAGTTTTCTTCCTGTCAGCTTTCACTTTCCCTTCCTCTTCCCCTTCCCTTCCCTTCCCACAAAGGAGCTATTAATTCCTAAATAAATTGAATAAGTAGCACTTAGGATCAGAAGCCACAAGGGTCCACTGGCGCCTATGTCCTGTTTAGAGGTCTGTTTAAACAGGAGTTAAAAGAAATCTGTTCAGTGGATTTAGGCCCAAAAGCTGAAATCTGCAAACACAGGTACTTGACCTCACTGGAATGGTCCCTAGGTGACCACAGAGGAACAGCAGACCGTGAGAAGTTCTCCAGAGACAAACACCATTTTCGTAAGTTTGGTACCGAGACGCAATGGCCGAAACACAAATTAGGAAACTCTCTCTTGTACTCCTCTTTGAAACACCAAAGTGCAACTCCTCTGTGTTCCCTGTCTTTATATCTCCCTAGCACAATGAAAAGAAATCGTGTCCAGCCTGCTTTTAAAAATGAGTAACTTGTTTGAAGATGCAACAGCCAGCCGGAGCAATGACATTACTTGATCCAAACATCAGCGCGTGTTTGTTTAACAGCTGGTAACCAGAAACCGGGACCATCTCCGGGTCAAACAGCAGGATGGCAATGCCGGACTGGAGCACACTCCTCCAGACCCACACCTCACCTGCGACGTCAGATGCCCTAATTCCGCTTAACTTAAGTATCTTCCTTGTGTTTGGACTTTGATGTGCCTTCGTTTGGGCCGAGTACTGAAAACAGCAGTCATGATACCTTTGAAGTATTAGCCAACCCTTTTTAAGGCCAAGGCCACTGGGCCCGAGTGTCCCGCAGCGACCCCTCCACCGGCCACAGGACAGCGGCGTCGGGGACACGGCCACGGCGTCCCCGCCTGGCCCGGGGGAAGCCACAGGAGCGGCTCGGGGAGTCCCGAACCGCCGGCCCCGCCGCCCCCGGCCCCGCTCACCCTTCTTGTCCATGAGCCACATGAAGAAGAAGCAGGGCGCGAAGCCGATGGGCCCCCAGAAGACGAGCAGGGCGATGTCCCAGCCGCTGAAGCCGAAGGCCAGGCGGGCCGAGTTCTGGATAGGACCCCAAGTGTTCCACACCAGGCCCTGCGCGAAGCTCAGCAGCGAGAACAGCAGCAGCACCAGCCACCGCCGCCCGTACACGCGGCCCGACAGCGGCGGCAGCCGCCCCGCCTGGCCCCCNGAGCCGCCGGAGCATGGCCGGGGCGCAGCGCTGCCGTCTCCCCGCGCCGGGTAGGTGCCCCTCGGCCCCGCGGCGCGGCTCCAGGCCCGGCCGAGGGCGGACGTGGGGAGGGCGAAGCGGCGGCTGAAGCGGGGCCGTGAGCGGGCCCGCCGAGCCTCTCCATCAGCTCCACGTCCCCTCGGCCGCGGGCCCCTCACCGCCGTGTGGTACCTTCGCGCAGGGAGGTGCTGCAGCGGGGCATCCCTCGGGGATCGATCCTTTTAGAGGGAGAAGGAAATCGCGGTGCTTTGGTGGATACAAATCAACCACGGTCCGAATTGGGAGGGAAAAAACAGCAGGGTTCAGATACAACATGCACTGAAATACATTTTAAAATAATTCCCCATCATGTGGGGAACACTATGCTCATTAGTGTTACCATTTAAATAGATTGAAGTACATATTCATTAGATTAGGTTATGTGAGAATTTATCTGTATATCAACCATCTGCACTTGTCATAAAATTAATGGCTCGTATGCTGCACAGTGCTTCATCTTCCCTAAAAAATTGGGTATTTCAGTGTGGCTTGATTAGGCATTCTGTCACAAAGTCTGGAAGTTGGCTTGATAAATGCCTGTGTAACTAAATGGGGAGAGCTGGACGGTGGGATCCGCACAGACTGGTTTTAGGTCCAGTGTCAGTGTCATAACTTGATGTGCTGGGCAGTGCACAGCTAAATTTCACACGTGGCCCTCATCCCACAATTTTGCAGCCAAAACCACAGACTCCCATGAAATTCTTCTCAGAACCTAACAGATACCACATTTTGTTTAGTCCATGCAGGTCAGTTTCGTAGACTGAAAGTGCAAAAAGGATACTTTTTGGTGACTATACTGACTGAAATCAGCAGAACTATGATCAAAAGAAAATTATATTTTGTCTGCAAAAGTTCAGGAAAAATAAAATTCACGCACAATTAAATAATGGGGGGACATAGAGCAAGCTCAAATTTGAGACTGCTATGTGCAGCTGTAATGACAAAAGTACAGTAAAAACATAGGATGAGATTCAGACTTGCTTGTGACTGATGTATAGTCTGGTAGTGCTTTGGGGCTCCAAATAAGATTAATTCCCCATTTTACTAAGTCTTTTTCATACATTACCACCTCAGCATTGTTTAGCCCATGCCAAAATGTTCTTTCAATTTAAAAAGGGTATGTTACTACTATAATTTAAGTGATTTGCTGGCATTCATCCAAAGACAAAGTGCTGCTATTTGCAGAAGTAAACAATGTGAAAAAGTACTTCTCTCTTTGAACATTTTTCAATTAACTGTAGTAATTGTGGAGGTTTCATGGTTCTAGTGGCAGGAAACCCATGCAGAAATAAGGCAAGTGGGGCTTTGTGGTGTCCTTTTAACTGCAAAACTTGTCTCATGCCTCGTATTATCTGCACAGTCAAGTGAAAACTTGAATATAAGCAGGATAACTCTTTGATAACTTATCCAAGACGCTTCATCTTACGATGGGTTTCAAGGTATTTTGACTCTTTCACGGGTCAACAAGAAAGAAATTTCTAAGAAACAGCAACAAACTAAAGGAGCTGTCAAAATAGGCTCAAAAATATCTAAGTGTATTTATTATTGACTTAATGATGATTTAAATAATTTATTTTAATTTCTTGGTTTGAAATCGCTCCATCTTTTCATAGCTTCACAACCCATATGCGCATCTTTCAGTCACGGCCTGACCTTTTCTGTTCCAGCATTTTAATTAACACAGTGTAATATTCTGTGTGAATTATTCTTGTTTGCAGGATATGGTATCGGTTAAATTTGTTAATGTAAAGGAGCAGTGTATTGTTGATAAACTGTTGGAAACCAAATTAGCTTTATCTTGCAGCTAGCTGATTGCATTATTCCACTCATGGGTATAATACTCCTCTGAAAATGCTAATTTCACTCTTTTCTCCGTGTGGTGACATTTTTACTGTTCTCATTACTGACATTTGTAATATTTGAGGTGGGGAAATCTTTCTTGCTTTAACCTCATTATAATGTAGCTAAAGAGATTTGAATATTATCAGATGAAATGCACATACATTCAGAAAAGCAGAAAGGTTATTTTCACTCCTGGCCCATAACTTTCATGTCTGTAGCAGGTCTTGCATGGACAGAATGACACCTCAATCCAAAACTGTGATACAGATGCCCATGCAGGTACTAATTGCCTAAGCACAATAGTGTGTCCATCTGAGGTGGTTGTGTGACCATATTCATGCCTGTCTGCCCGTGTCTGACCTAAAATGTTCTGGAATTCATCTTAGGAGGAGTTGGTCGCCTGGAGCTCTGATACACTAGTGGTGACGGACAAAAATTACATGGCTGAGGCTGTTATTGCTTCCAAATGCTCTTGCTATCCCTGAGGCAGGCCTGGTGGATCTGCTTACAAGTTGGCACCTGCAGTGTGCCGATTTAAGATTGGCTTATTAATATAAACTGAGGCTTTGATGGGTTTGTTACAACCTTGAGGTGTCTGGAGAGTCTGCTTCATCTAAAACACATCTGTCATGTAATGGCTGTGCTCAGCAGTCCAGGAGAGCATCCCCCCATGGGGCAACCCCCAGTTCCTAGCACATTAGGAAGTGCCATTTGCTCTTTCCTGTCACCATGGTTTTGACAGATTTGCTCTCCCTGTGACATTCTTCAGGGAGATTCAAAGAACTTCAGGAGTCCCCTTGGTTCATACACCTCTCTCCCAACAGCTCCTGTTATCATGTATACAATCTTGTCCTTTCTTGTGTCAGCTCCTACCTAGCCATGTGACAAGCAGCAAGTGATTGCATACCCTGTAAAGGTTAGAAGCATTTTGGCACAAAATGGGCAGAACCCAAAATTAATTCAAAGATTGAAAAGTCGTATTTAGCAGATTCTGAAAATTCCTTCCAGCATTTAAAAAAAGTTCTCCTTACCAGGGATTTCCCTCAATTTCCAGACTTCAGCTGGAATTGTGACAGTGCAGTTTCAGAGCTGCCATAAACAACACTGGCGTAGCAGGGAACTGTAATGGGTGTGTTCTTTACACCCCATCTTGAAGAACACCTCTGGAGGGGGGCCTGTGAGGTGTGAGCAGATCCCGTTCTTCCTTCCTCAAGTTTTGACATCCTTTTTCTTCTAGTTGCTCAGGAACAGGTTGGTCGAAATCTGCTGTGTCTTGGGCTTGGTCTGGGCACCTTCCAGTCTGTGTATTCAGTAACTTTCAGCATATTTTCTTGCCTTTCTTTTTTGTTGAGAAGTATGTGAACTCCGGCTCTAACGTCATACAATGATTTCCTTGTCCTTCAGGTTTTACAGTGCTTCGTTTTTTCTAGTATCAACAAGAAGCAAAAATACAAACCAGACATCTTCAGCTTATGAAAGCTGAACAATTTTATTCCTAAATTCAAACTTCAGTGTTTTCCAGTGGGTAATTTATTAATACCTTTTGATTGCAGGGTGTGTATATTCCCACTGCAAAGTGACCATTGTAGTGTAGATGATTCCAGGTTTGTGGTGAGCCAGAGCCCGTTGTAAGATTCTCTAGGGAGAGGTGGCACAGCTCCTTTCTCTTGTGGAGTCTACCTTTGTGGCTGGCTAATGAAAGACATGTCACTGGATTCCCTATACACCACACTGTAGGGTCTTTACTGCACCTCTCGAAAGGAATATTCAAAAGTCCCATCTGACTTGGGCTTTGAGAGCATATTTAAATCATTTCATGCTCCATTTCTGCTTTTTCTGCCATTCATCACCTACATAATTTTGAACATGTAAGTGATGATTGTATCTTCTTTGAGGGGGAGGTGGAAGCTACACGATGTCTTTCATCAAGGTAATTTCGTTGGCTGCTTCCCTATCTCAGTTAGCCTTCAGGCTCCATGTCTTAGACATTTTAGGGAGTTGATGTTGGAACTCCAGCTTCAGCAAACTACTGCCCCTACATTGTCTCATTTTATTCAGGCCCACCATATGCAAGTAACCGCAAATGACATAAGTGGGGTATTTTACACCCCAAAGTTATGTTAAGGAAATTCAGTTTCAAAGACTGATGGTTTCCTCTCTTCCTGAAAACCTGAGAATTATGCAAATGAACTGAGTCACAGGGATGGTGGAGGATGTGAGGCTTGAATTGGGAAATACGGGGTGAAAATCTCCACCATCTCCTTGTGCTAGGACTGCCTCAGTGCAGCTCTTACTGTCTCTGATGCCAGCGAGGAGAGATAGTCATGGTGCCCTGGTACTGGTCTGTCCATTGTGTCTCTGGTGCATGTGTTTCTCATTTCTTATCAGACTGTGCTATTGTTCTCCTGTTGTCTTACATCGAAGCAGCAAAGGGTAACTTAATTACCTCTCTGCTATAATTAACAATGTAGACATTAGGGAGTTTGTTTCTGTTGGTCTAGTCATGTTTTGCTGTCATACAATAGGTATGCTGTGAGCTCTGCAAATGAGTCGTCTGAAGACCTGATTGTCTGGGTAGGTGTTTGGGATCAAATCCATATTGAGGACATAAAGCTCACAAAATGTTGTTTGTCTCTTTGAAAATGTAACCTTATCATGTAATTCCATATAGAAAGAAGAGGCTGAATTATTTCTTTGTCCGTGCTTTTCTCAACAGGGACATATACGAATAAAGTTTAAACTATTCTATGCTTTGTGATCAAAGACACAATGAAATTCTTGGAAGTAGATACAGTAGCGTGAGATTTTGTGTTCTGTAAGAGTATTTTTAAAAAGAGCAACAGTAAGGTATTTTGGATGTCTTGGTATAAAAGTGCAACTTTAACCTTTTGCAGTTTTATTATTTTGCTAATGTTCAGGGAGTTATCTTAAAATTCCATGTACTATGTGCTTTTGAAGACCGGACATAAAAGACATCATTCCTTCTAATACTAGTATTATATCAGACAGTGGTGAGTAGAGTGATGTTAATGTTTAAAAAGAATATGAAAATATTGAAACTCTTCTACTGAAAGGAGTTTTCCATATTTACTGATAGGTTGAAAAATACTGAGTTTTGGTTGATTTTGCATATTGCAAGAAACTTCCAAAATTCAACACAGCAACACTGTCATAGTTTGTTGTATAATTAAAGGTCACCTTCAGTCTCCAGAAATGCAGGTGCAGCTGATTATAACAGGAGTTCATTGAGGTCTTAGTAGGGACTTGGGCCTGCAGTCCTTGATCTCTGATATTTA
Organism: Oxylabes madagascariensis; assembly: GCA_013400675.1. Lineage (NCBI taxonomy): Eukaryota > Metazoa > Chordata > Aves > Passeriformes > Timaliidae > Oxylabes > Oxylabes madagascariensis. The sequence goes on from VYZR01014334.1 coordinate 46,755, forward strand.
GTCTTGGTGTTTACAGATAAAGAAACTTTGCAGGCAGTTGTAATTAGAAAAAGAAAAGAGAAAGGAAATCTCTGGAGGGAAAATGCTAAAGATATGCTGACATCACTAGCAGCAGTTTGTTGTATTACAAAGTTGTGAAATATTAGCTTCTATGTAAAAAGGCTGTGCTTTTTCAGCTAAAGAAGAGTTTAATAGTTATATTAAAAAAAACAGAACTGACATGAACTAGATGTTAAAGTTGGAAATTAAATTAGAAAACCTTGGTAGTTCACATTTTAGTAGGCTGTTTTGGCCAAGTGTATTGTTAACATTATGTCAAAGCAATATTTTTACAGTCTATATGAACCCCAGGATTCAACACATACACTGTTAACAGTTTTTCACCAACAAAATTCATGTTGCAGCATGAGAACCTTTATAAACAGAAACAGTAATTTGAAGCAAAGATTAAAGGCACTTCTGGTTGTTTTACCCATGCTGAAAGAAATGGAATTATGTAAACAATGGAATAACAGCCATACTTTTTCTTTAGTATTCCTATAATAATGGCAATCCCTGAATCTAATACCCTTATTGTGCATGTCAGAAACTGTTCTTGAGGTTCACATGGTGGGTCTCTTTCAATTCAGTAATTCATATAATTCAAAAACTTCTTTTACTCTTGTAAATTGTAATTTCATTCTGACAATTAATTATACTTCTAATTGACTCAGTCATTAGTTATAATTTGTATCCTATGCAGTATAATAGTGAACAAGGTCATGTATACTACCATCATAACCGCTTTGTGGATCAAATTCAAAAGGCTCCATTGTATTAATTACTATTTATTACAATGGCTTGTAGAAAAAAAAGCATGTATTTTGAGAATACTATTGACTATTTACTACAAAAGCTTATGGGAAAATAGTGTAAATGAGAACATTCAGTTTCTTTTGTTATTGCCATTTTGAAGTTCTTGTCAGTCAAGTTTGCAGGACTGAACAACAATAAAGTCACAATTGGTTACAGTTTCTGACAGTGAATTTTATACGGTGTATTCATCTGTTTAAGAGTAGTGCTTTCATACTTACTACCAACAAGGTATAGAAAAAGAAATACAAATAAACTTGGCTTATAATATGAAAAAATTCTTTATTTTTCTTAGAAATACACACATTAACTTCCTGACATGCCAGTTCCCTTACCTTCAGTTATAATGTTATATTAGTATTGAATTTTGTATTAAATTTTCTGTTTATTAGGAAATGTCAGAAATGTGTATCAGTGCTGGTGGGCTACTGGGAAGACATGGTTCGGCTACTGAATTTCTTCATTAGCAGCTGTGTGTAATTTACACGCCTTAAACTAACAGAAAGGTGGAATTTTGGCAGCCTAGCTTAAGGAAGAACAGTCTATCTTTTTATATCCTGGTGAAAGGTTTTGGTCAAAGACCATAGTCTTTTCCTTCAAGCATTTCTTCTGCTGGAGGAGACCAGAGGAGCTGAGGTCATTTGGCATTCAGTTCATTAGCTGAAAACTGGCATGACTGCATTCTGAACCTGCACTGCAGGATGGAGAAGAGACATCAGGCAGAAGCTGGCCTGGGGTTCAGGAAGAGCTTTTGAGAAGGAGCCTTAGGGGATTTAGGGGAAGAATTTCCTAAACATATGCTTGAGATGATGCACTATCATTTAGAACAGCAGTGGGAAGTCCTTCCCGGAGCTGTGTTCTGGGCTCAGCCCTTACTTCCACCTTAGGAGTCTGGCAGCAATTCCCATTGCTTTATTGGAAGGACAAGATGAGGTTTGGGCATGGCTCCTACTCTTATCTTATTCCATGTCTGAAGTCACTTCGACTTCTGTAAGAAAAACTGTAAGATGCTCAGCCCTGCCACAGGAGCACTGGAAAATGAGTCCAAATTCATCTTTTAGCCTCTTTCTTTTCTTTCTTTGGCTGTTCTCCTTCTGCGGTAGCAGATGCAGAGAGAAAGGAAGGGTGTGTTGGCTGCAGGTGCCAGTCATACAAGTGCAGACTGGTCTATGCTGAGAGTCTCCATGCAACTACCACCTCCCTTCAGTAACCAAAACATCTGCAAGTCTAGGGTGGCTGCCTGCTGGCTATGTGCATTTACAGTATTAACATTCCCAGAGTCAAAACTAATAGCAACAGCAATAGCTGGCTAGGAAGTAATGCCTAGATGTTGGTGAATTTAGAGGCAGTCTGTTTGCCCAGAGGAGGCTGATTATAGTGCATAGCATTGTAATCACATGCAGATTATTTAAAGTTTTTTTTTTTTAATTTACAGAGTTAATGTACTGTGAAACCATTAAGTCTGACCTCCAAACCAAGTCACATATATTTGGTTTGGGGAGTTTGCTCATCCTCCCCCATACCTTCTCTTTTCCCACTCCTGGTTGTTGAATAGTTAAGATTCTGGAGGTCAGATGATTTCTTGACTCACCTGGCTGCTCTGTATTAATGCATTCAAACATTTTTTTAAAATTTTTTTTTAA
>VYZR01014343.1:30386-76171 GCA_013400675.1 Oxylabes madagascariensis
AAAGAAATTTTTTTTTTTTTTTTTTTTTTTTTTTGTCCAAATGAACAGATGGATTCTTATTTTTGATACATTGTACACATTGCGTTAGTGACAGCATATTCAGGTTTTGAAGTTTGTGACCCCGGGATCAAGGTTTAGCACCAGCATTCAGGCCTCCCTGCCTGAGCAGTAGTGATTTTACTGATAATGCCATAAAAGAATCAAACCTCTTAAGTTTGGTAACGGTGAATTAAAAGTGAATCTTTACAAAATGCAAGAGGGTCTCGTGTTTCTTTGATTGCTACAGTTCAGAGTTGTGGGAGTAGGCTCAGGAATTGCTTCTTGACCTCTTCAAGCCCAGGGGACCATTGGCCAGGGAGCAGAGTGGTACTTGGCTTTTAGTAATTTTGACAACTTCTCCTTTTGCTCTGTGTTCTTGAGGAACTCAGAGGAGAAATTCATTCAGATGCGCCATTCAAGCCAAGGATTTAGCTGGGTGTTAAAGGGCCATTTGGGAAGTGGAATACAGTGTATGTACCGTGATCAAATTAATTATGTTGCTTTGGCAACCCCAGCTTTGGTATTTCCTGGCTGAGACTCGTTCATGGAATCATATTCCAATATCTGGCATCATCAACACTAAAATCTTCTACAAAACCAGGTCAATGTTGTAAAAAAGTAGCAGAAAAAAGAGATGGAGGATTTTTCTGAGAGTGTTAACAATTCATTGTTTTACAGGCTTTGTGTTGAAGTAAGTTTCTGTTTAGAATTTTAAAGTATAATTCCATTGTAAGAAATACAGTAGCAATATAATTGCTCTTCCAGTGGACTCCAAGTGATTGTTTTAGAATTCCTTTTGTGGAGAATTTCAGAATTTTGAGGTTTGTTTCAACTCACAATAAGTCAGATTTGGAAACCTTAAATTTCTTTTTAACTGCAGTAACTGAATTCTTAACTTTGCTCTCTGCTTCTGAGGGCTGTAAGGGAACACAGGGCTGAGCACAGCATATGTGTTACTGAACCATATCCATGGCCAATTTTTTCATCATTGATTTATTGTGTGTGCTGTTGGGGTATTTTTCCCGTTCTTTTTTCAAAGAAAAGGGAGTGAGAGGGGAAACATTGTGCATACTGGGGTTGCATTATCTCAGCAAAGCTTGCACTTCTTTAGAGACCCTGCTGCAGCACTCTAAATCTCCATTTTCTGTTTGAGAAAATGTTCCTACTTTTGCATTTTACTCCAAGGCCTCTGGCAGCGCTTGGTAAAATTTAAACTATGTATTGGACTTCTTATGAGGAATTCACTGATGCTGGAGGTGAGTTCATCCCTCTGGGACAAAGCACATGAGGGAAGTGGGTGGTGAAAGGCAGGTCTAGATCTGTGTCGAGAGGACAGGGATGAAATGGGGCTGTGCTGGCAGCTGCTGGATGTTGCACCATTCTTCCAGGAGTGTGCAGGGTGAAGGATCTTCCTCTTCTCCCTTCCAGAGGGCATTTCCAAGGTGCAGATGGCGGGGGGATCTTTTCCAATGCATTTGTTTCCTTTAATCTCTTCTCAGGGTAGGGGGACACCCAAGAATCAGACTCCATCCAAGCTGTTGAAGGTGTGAGATGAGATGGGCTTTCTTGGTAGAGAGGAACTTGCTGCTTGTGAGCTGGTGGTGCTTTCTGCTGTCCACTTTGGGTTGGCCCATTTCTGGTCACTGTGGGTTCCTCTGCACCGGTTGGTGGCTTTCCAGGGAGGCACTGCCTCAGATTAGGTTGGAAACTTTTAGTGCATTGGGTGCAATCAGCTGATGACGTGCTCCAGCTGTCAGGCTGGAGGAAGGGGACACAAAACAACTTGGGACCCCCAACCCTGGTCATTTTGGTGTCTTCCTCCTTTGCTGTTGAAGATGCAACTTTTCAGCCTAAGGGGACCTCCTGACATCACCCCACTCCCTCCTCCTGTTACTGCATGTGGAATAACTAATGCATGCATGGGATTTACCAGAATCAGATCTCCAGTGAAGTGTAGGACCCTCCAGTGGAAGTGAAGAAGGCAACCACTCAGGATGTCTTCTTCAAAGTGACTTCTCCCTCCTTTCCTCAGACGCTCTCTTCCCCTGCCATGTTGCAGCCCAGAGGCTGCCACCTGGGACTGGCAGGCTGTTAGCCCTGCTCTAACAAAGGGGGAGCAGTTGGGGGTTTTTATCTGGTTTATTTTTTTCCTCTCTTGCCGTGTGTTGTTGGGTTGCTAGGATGAGGTCTGCGGTCCTGGTGTGCTTTCTGGGTGTGCTGAACCACTCATCCCACGAACCTCCCATGTAGGCTGGACTGGGAGCCCTTGGTGCACAGTTCAAACAGAGTGCAGTGCTGCAGGTGCTCTTTTGCTGGCTGATTGCTTTGAATGTCACACCTAACCTTGGCTTAACGTCTGCGCTGTTTCAACATCTCATGTGAGCTAATGCAGTTTAGGCATCACCCGTTTCTCTTTCTCTCTCCCTGGAGGTTACAGATTTCCAGACACCCTTGAGATGGAGTTTTAAGGTCATCAGTGGCATTTTTAGGTCACAGAACTGCAGGACCTTGTCTTCTCGCCAGCTAATCAAATGACTAATTAGTTCATATATCGCTGCTCTTATCTTTCTCTCTAGCTTTGGTTCAGCTCTGCAGGATGAAGCCTGCTAGGAGATGACATCTGAGAATTATTTGATTGGAAACTTAGAGGCAGATATGGTCAAGAGACTCCATATGAGCAATCACTGGTGCCTGTATTAATCTCTGTACCCCAATTCATCCATGCGTATTAATGCATCTGTCAAAGCACAGTGTTTAAAAACAGCCTTGCTCTAAGCCTTTCTATGATTACGGCAGTGAATACTCAAAATACATAGCACTCTTAATTCCATTGTAATTAGAGCAATTTCCACAAGACTGTATTTTTAACAGAGGTAGCTGTATACATATACTTTAATTTATTTTAATCTATGAGCAATTTTACATCTGGGCACTTTATCCTGCACCCTCTAAAATGCTCACAGATAGGGACTTGGGCAGTGCAAGCCTTTGTGCGTATCACAGCCACATTAACCCACTTTATTTCACACTTTTTTCAGGTGTTGATGGCATCTGGTTGTGACAGATGCTTTCTGATAAAGCCTTCAGATCAACATGCCTTCGGAGACATCAGTGCTCTGTGTTGGTACTTGTAGACTGCTGTATCCAAATACTCTTCTTTAATTGTCTTATTAAGTAGAGAATTAAGCTGTGTGCTTTGACTGTTTTGGTGCCAGTGATTCTTATTGCAGGCTTTGGCACGGCACCACATTGTGTTTTAAAGAGACAGCATCACTTTAATGATGTGGGAATTGAGTTGGAGGATAAAAATCCGCTGAGAAAATGGCTGACTGAAAGTACAGTATGTTAAATCTGATTTTATGTTCTTCCCCTCAGACTATTAGGTGGGGGGTTTAGTTCAAATGCTTGCGATGATTTAAGAAATAAAAAGCAGAAATTCTCCCTGCTGCCAGACCACAGGCTCCTCAGCGCCAGACTTGCAGACGAATGTCACATGTTGCTGTATGTTTTGAAAGCATACCATGTGTTATTTTTTAGCTGTCTCAGTCTGCCCCCCAGCTATATCATTTTCCCCCTAGCCAGTCTCACAGAAAAACTTTCAATGAAAAACTTTCCTCTTCCCCCCATCCAGCACAGACTTCAGGATATGTTCCCCTGTACCTGTCATTCCATGTGAAGGTCTCTGCCCACAAACTTGCAGAAGTGATTTTAACTTGACTTCATGTAACTCTGCCTCTTATGCTTTAAATCAGGCACTTTTGACACTGATATTGCAGCTTATGTTGTGCGTTAGGATCAAGAGCTCACAAATGACTAAACATATGGTTAAAACTTTTTTTTTATGAAATATAATATGTTTCAGTTTAACTCAGCTGTGGGTCTAGATAACAAACCTCCACAGTTTGCCATTAGAATAATTGCATTTCCAGAAACAATTTTTTACTCCTTCTTTTCTACTGTCTTGGATTAATGTTTCCTCCAGCTAATGACAGGACTGGACATGCAAACTGGATTAGAGCATAGTGTGAGTAGTATGAGCTGAACATTTTGACATCTCACTTTATTGCCTACAAGGTTAAGCGGTTTACTGTGAGGTTGCAAGAAGTAAACTGAAAGCAAAAAGGCAAATTAATCCAGATCTCTTGGGTTCCATCAGTGATGAGTGTGGCTCCCAGGGCTTTTGCCTCTAAAATGTTGTTTTGCCCGTCCTGCCAACTTCCAGCAGTGGAGCTTTCCCACTTACGGCCAACTTGTGCTTAGATGGGAGGTCAGAGTCCAGGCACCCCTCAGGTACCTGGGTGTTACTCCGGCAGTGTGGCCACGGGATGCCGCTCCTCCTCCTGATCTGCGGTGCCAGAATGAACGTGGTAGAAAAGTTGGCAGCAGCAGCCTGGTGCTGCGGCTCTCGTGAATGGTAAAGGCTGCTTTGCATTAGAGCTGCTCCCTGGGGCTGCCTCCTTGCAGGAGGTCTGCTCCCAATTTCAACAGGGGTAGGAAGCAGCCAGCACTTGTGCTCGACATCTCTATTAAGTTCATTGTACCAAGAAAAAAACAGCTACTCGGGAAAGCCACTGCTTGAGTTTCTGCAGAAAAGAGCATTGCATTGGTCCAGTGGCAGAACTTCAGATCGCATCTCTGACAAGCAAGAAACTGCTGGAGAGTAATGTTAGGATAAAGGATAGGGCTGGGGAGACCAGAGCAGATGGTGCAAGGGATCATACATGCATCACACCTACATGTACTAGCTAGACCGCTGCTGAAAATTCATCGTATTTCATTTGTATTCCTTCTATTTTACTCTTTGTTGTTGTTGGGTTTTTTGTTTGTTTGTTTGTTTTTTAACACTGCCGTGAATAGGATTTATGTAAGTACCTGCATCCTGCTGTACCTTGTAATTTTAGGTGGTATTTCCACCAGCCTATGTGATTAGGTGCTGGGTATGCAATCTAATATCCCAGTTTGCAAGTGGACTGGTCGTACTGGGGACTGAATGAGTCTGCTCATTTATGGTACACATAAGTACAATCTATGGTACACATATGGTACAATCTAAGCTTTAAAAGCTTAGATTTGAATCCATGTTGAAAGGCTGGATCACAGCCTGTGTCTTGAGTGTGTTGGGCTTGTAATTCTCTTTCCAGTAGAAATGAAAGATTTATTGGTTTTCTATGAAAATAATAGAAAGTTTGTGCTTCATGTTTAGGTATAATTATGAGTGTAATGCTTGAATGATGAGGTGTACTGTGTTCAGAGAGAAACCTGGCACCATCCCACACGAGTGCAGGGTTTCCACCAGATCAATTTGACGGCTCCTGCTTTGCTGGGACCTCCTTCCTCACCAGTCCCTCATATTTACTGAGGAGCTGCAGTGCTCAACTGGACTCAGCAACCCAGCTGTGTCGTAGTGATAGAAATATTGCAGGGACACGGCAAGTGCCTGTGCTGGGACCACCAGCCTAAGGCAGAGTGATTCCTGTGTACTGAATTGACTGGATAGCTTATATCTGTGAGGAGGAAAATAAATGGGTGTTGTGTTTCCCCTCTTGAAGTCAGTGGGAACTTCACTAGAGTGCCACAACTTCTCAAACATGATGGATGGTAGCTTAGCCACACTGTGCTCCCCTGTGCTTTGTCTGCATACAAGTATGCAGGGGCTTTTCAAGATAATTGCTATAAACTGGAAATGTCCACCATGCTTGGGATTTGCATGGTTGGGACAGACCTTTCCTTTGTAACGCTGTCATGGTGGCACACGAGAAGCTACCGAAACCTGATCCCCTTGATTTATGAAAGAATGGGTTGTAAGTTTGATTATTTCCCAGGGGCTTCTCAGAAAGCAATGCTTTCCCTGCCCTCTCTTTATCTGAGAGAGCCCTTCCTGTGGCCTGCCAAGATCACCTTACTTTCAGGGCATTTGTGGGACATGCATGTATTACAGTTCTAGTTGGTAACAATGCCTGTGTGGATTATCACAAAAAAGCTATTGCATTATTATGTAGGATATTCATAGAACTTTCACAGTCTATTTTTATAAGGGAGATCTTTGCCTTAAATTCGTTGCTCTTCAGCAGAAGAACCAACGCCCCAATAGAAGAGGAGGCTGGAATGTGATAACTATCAGCTCTCTGCTCTGCTAGACCTGCGGGGCTGGCACAAAACCACATTTAGCTCCCAAGCAGCCACTTGGCTCATGAGTAGTTAAGGGACATGAAGGAGTCCCAAGGAGACAGATGCACAGACAACCTGGTGGCAGCTGGGGAAAATACTGTGGGGGAAAGAAGGGATGTGAGATACCCAACCTGTAGGAAACCAGTCTTCATTAGTTCTGCAACTTGTCTGACTACTTACGCCCGTTTATTAACTTTTTATTACAGCAAAAATGACTAGAAAAAAAAAGTCTAGGTGCCAAGGGGATAAACAGTGAATTAAAAGGATTAAGTTCTGAACACTTTACTGCTTTTAGAAAGATGTTATTTGATTTACTAGCTTAAGTTAAATTTACATTACTGAATTATTTAACTTAAAAATTACTTTTGTGGGGTAAAAAGCCCTATCTGTTTAGGTGTTTTAGAAGGACTTAATCCAGAATACATCATAACTCTTTAGGCCATTATGGAAGAACGGAGCAGCTATCCTTTGTGTCATAAGCTAAATGAGTGCTGACTGGGATTTGAGTCTTCTGGAAATCAACATGACCTGCACGTGGTGTAGGACTGATAACAACTCAACATGTAAGATAGCAAGGGAACTATTCCCAGTGTTACCTTAGTTAAGTTGCCAACTATGATACTTTTGATTGTTTCATTTTTTCATGTACTCTTGAGATACTTTAAGATAACTTGTTGGTTTTTAAAAAAAAATATTAAGGTTTTTGTTTTCTAAAGACAGCTCATGGAAAGCTGATGACTGACAGTGGAAATTCTGTTTGAGGTCACCTGCAATAAACTTCTCTCCTGATAGCCGTCAATGTAGTCAAGCCAAGCTCCTGCCCTTTATAAGGGTTCAGAGTTGCTGGCAGTTTATGTTGGTTTCCTCTGAATCCACAGTGCTTGTTTGTGGCTCTTTCTTCCCCCCACAGCTCCTCACACAGCACACTTGCATGTTGGACAGAGTCCAAATTTCCTCCCTCCTGGGGATTCCTTTGCTGTTAATTTAAGTGATGGCAAATGCAAACTTCTTGCCAGAGCTTGCTGTGTGTTTTTTGGATGCTTTTTATAGCTGTTCCCTGAGGGGTCAGCTTTTGTCCTTCCCCACCATGCTTTCTGCTGTGGGGAGAGAGGCCTTGAACTGGAGCTGATCGGTCCCACCTGGCTTTGAGTGCATCTCTGACATGGCTTCAGGCCCTCACTGTCTTTCACAGTTTTCGAAGACTTTTGCTTTGCTGCTGTTTGTACAAAGCTGAGCTTTATAATAACTTGAGTGTATATGTAATCTTAAAAGCAGAATGAATCATTCATGCCTTTAACAGAGTGTATCTAAGTTATTAGACAGTTTTCTGCAGCACTGTGACCTGATGATTTTAGATGCTACATGAAAGGTACAATTAGGGAGGAAAATGACTATTTTTAATAGGTATGCAAAATAGCTTTACTCTTCAAAAGTCATGTGGTGAAGACATGGTGTTGATATGAGACAGAGTGAATGTGTTGAAGAGAAGGGAGTGCCCATCTGCTGTAAGCCTGAACTGTAGATTTATGGGATATCTTCTCAAACTGGGGATGTTCACACAGATCAGAGCACAGTCTAGAAAAGCAGTCTCTCCCTCCAGGTAGACCAGCAGTAGCCAGGAAGGCTCAAAGGCGGCTCTTCAGTTTGAAGTCATATGTGCCTTTGCTCATTTCCCTTCGAGAGGTCTGCCCTCGTCACCAGAGGGGACTTGAGTGCCTCCCCCAGCCACAAGTTCTGCTTCCCAGGGTTATTCTCCAGGGCCTTCTTCCTGCTGTGAGGTTTGTGCTTGCACAACTGAGAACCCATTTAGTTGTGGTTTTAACCCCTGCCAGCTGTTTTCAGCAGTCCTCCTCTGATTTGTCCAGACAGTTTTGTTGAAGGAGCTGTGCAGCAGGACATGTTCACAGGACAGGGAGGAACAACGCTGGCTTTATGGAGATGCACATGTTTGGAGGAATATCATCTGTTTATGGTTCATTTTGCACTGGGGTCCCGCAGGGCACTGTGTTTTCTGGGATGATCTGGGCTGTTGTAGAAGGCAGAATATTTGGTTTAGCACAGAAGTTTGTAACATCAGTCACTGCACAGGTTTGGTGTCCCATTTCATGTTGAATTGAAAGTCTCTGGTGGAGTCAGAGAATCAATCATAGGAATGCTCTGTGATGGCACCTGGTAAACTAGTGTCAATGATGGTGAAGGAGTTCTCCATCATGGCATCCCGGATGGAGAAATAAACCCTCGAATCTGCAAGCAGTGTGGCGGGCAGACTCAGTGTTTGGTGAAGGTGACTTGTGGAGACCATGCAAGAAGCAGCACAGCACTTCAAAATGGGACTCAAGTAGGAAGAACATCTAGATTACCTGGGGGAAAAAATCCAGAGGAGTGGACATCCAGGATGCATCATTTATTGGGATACCTAGGTCCTTGGGAATTAATAACTGAGCATGAAGATCTTGTAAATTTGCTGCTTTTGGTAACCTAAAAAGACCCCCTCCCTGAAAAAAAAGGTTTGGTTGCTTGTCCTGCGCTGAGGCAGCAGATGGGACTGAGGACATAGCACTGGTAACTGCAGAAAGTGTAATGCATTCAGGTCTGCTTCACTCCATTACAATAGAGATTGACAAATTGGAGAGAGTTCAGGAGAAAAAAAAGAAGTAACAAGAGAGCTTGAGGGATTGACTTACAAGAGAAGACTGAAGGAGCAGAATATAGATAACTTGGCTAAAGGATGACAAATGGGGTGGTTGAGATATAAATCTACAAATATCTGAAGGGTGTAAACACCAAGGCTATGAAGAATTATTTAGAGTGGTACAATGGGGTGTAACTAGAAGTAATGGGATGAAATTTAAGAGAAGGCAAATTTCAGTTGAATAATGGGAGAAGCTTTTTGACAGTGTGATGTATTAAGCTATGGGCTGCTTTTCCAGCAGTAGTCCTGTTGCTCACTGTTTAGGGCACAACCCTGTTTGCTTAAGAAGCCAGAGTTTTCCAGAGTCTTTATTAAGGACAGTTTCAAATCATGTCTTTTGTGTTTTATGTATTTGAGGCAGAGGCATGCAAACCATACACCACAGCTGCTGCGCCTCTCCACACATGGACCATATCTGGGTGTGACACAGCAGCTCCTGGTGTTGGGGTGGTGGAGGTGAGGGCAGGGGTGTGAGCAACCTCCTGAGCCCCAGCTCAGCCCAGATGGCCCTGCTGGCATGACAAGCTTGGCCAGGTCAGTAGTATCTGCTCTTTGATCAGGACCTTCTTTTACCTCCCACACTTCTCCCATCCAGGTGCTGTAGTGTTACCTTTTAGGGGTTAGTTCACTTACGGTCTCTGGAATAGACATCAAAGTTATGCTGCAGCTCTGCACCAAGAAATCTCCCACTTTGCTTCAAAGAAATCAGGACAAACAAGATCCCATTGATGCACATGGTCTGTGATCTTTTATAAATCTACAATACTGTACCTTAACTTTTTCTTTAGAAACTCCTATTTCTTCTTCTGCTTTTCTCTTCACTTGAAATGCAAACTAAGGTCAGAGGATCACTTTCCTACTGGCAGAACACACTGCATTGTCTGTCATTTTAAAATGTCCTCCACAGTAACTGAGGAAAGGTTCATTTCTCTCTCTTTATGCTTAAGAGTGACTCTTGAATGCATTTTGCTTTTCCTAAGTTAGAAGGGCTAAATTAGAAAATCAGGTTAACTAGCTGTGTAAATCAAGTTAGAGTTATCTCAACTAGAATGGTGGCATGGGGAAGATGGCAGGTTCATGTAAATAGAGAAACAAATGCAGCTGTAGCACTTAGCACACACTGGCAACTTGGCTATTTTGTTGAGGAGCGGGAGGACAGAAAGCTTTAAAGCACTGGCGTTCTTGGAGCATAAATGAGATGAGCTGAAAGTGTCTTTTATAATTGTTCTTAAATGTGTTTTGTATTGCTCATGCAAGAGGTCTGTGTCCATACGCTTTGGGGAAATTTCTGAATTATAGCCTCTCAGTCTGTGGGAAGAATGAACCGCTGAAGGGTTTCATTCTCCTCTGCATGGGGATGAATATTTTTCTTGCTGAAAAATGCAGTTTTGGTCTCCTCAGAACTGGATTAATTTAGTGGATGATTTTCACGGGGAATTTTGTATGTGGGGAAATGTCAAAACAATTGTGTCTTCATTGCATTCCCGTTACTGAGGGCTGTGGTGAGAGTACGCTCCTGGAGAGGACAGCTTTGCTTTGAACCACTTTTCACATCCAGACCAAGAGTGGATGTGTGCTCAGGCTCCATCGTCTCAGGAGAGCAGCATAACCACTAAGCTACCTCAAGTTTGCCACCTTAATCTAAGTGGTTTCCATTCAGCAGAAATAAATCATTTATGTCAGTATGACTCCAGAATTATTTTTAAAAAATTGTTTGGTTTCACTGCTGTGCAGGAGTATCAATTATCCTCCCCACCTTATTTCTGAGGCCACTTTAAAAAGGAATTTTAATTATGCAGCTGGGGGTCTCTAATAGCATTTGCAGGAGACAGCATTGGAGTTTTTTTCCCTGGAGGTTGATTGATGGTACTTTTGCACCTCTATTAGTAGACTTAGGCCCAACCCATTTACAAGGCAGACTTTTCCAGGCAGGCACTCCTCAAGAGGACAGTGTAAACCTGGTCAGCTTTCTTTTAATTGATGCTGCAAACTTCTCTGAACCTTGCTAGTGGAAGACATCTTTGCAAAGCCAAGCCTGGAGCAACTGAGGGAAGTGTCTGGGGGGAAGGGGTACCTCGGAATAAACTGCAGCAAATTTTGGGGTCACCATAGCAGTCCAGGCCAGTTTTAACTTCACAGCAGGGCTGGATTAGGATCTGGGTCATTTGGAGTATTCCCAGCCTTGTTGGTCTGAGTTGATAACCTGCAGCTGAAGGGCCAAGGAGATGGATGGGAGCGGTGAAGTCCAGGAAGAGCAGCAGAAATTCAGCTCCCAGAAGCCCTGGCTTGCAAGAGCCAGCCTGTGCAGCATGGCAGACAATAAGGCACAGTAAGCATCCTTTTTTATCAGTTTAAGAGAGGAAAAAGCTGCCCTCCTTCCTTATCTGTTGAGGGCAATGAAAAAAATCTTGAGCCATCTTCTGCAGTGAAAGGATTAATTTGCTGTGGATGTTTGATTAATAAAGCAGTAGTTTATCTCATTACATTTCCCCATAGTAACTGCAAAAGAGTTTCAGATGTGCCTGGCCTTTGCCACTCTTCCCCTACTGTGAAACAGATGTCTCGCTGACTGCCCCTGAAAAGGACAGATCAGCACCCAAATCCTCCTTCTGGCAGGACATGAGGAAAGGCCAAAACTGAGGGAGGGAGTCAGTCAGCCCAAGTGCAAGGAACTTGCCTTTCTTTTTCTTCTACAGTATGAGAAAACATAAACGCATGTGCATGAAAACCAGACAATGCAATCAGATTATTTTGACTTAAAATACTGTCTTAGTTTTCTTCAGCAGCATTTAAAGGTTAGAAAGTTTTTAGCTTATTTTACTGGACAGTCACTCAATTTCTTTACTGCCTTTTGTCATTTTCCAGGGCATCTATCCTTTTTTACTCCATACATTGCCCTGCCTTTATCTCTTGCAAGTCCTGCTCCTCGGCCCAGCACTGCGGGCCTCTAAGAGTAAATGTTTATAATGTTCATTTAGCTTTCGGTGAAATCTCTTCCAGCTTTCAAAGAAAGCTCTTTAGTTTGGTCTGCATAGATGTAAACTTTCGATAGGAGAAATTCCCTGTGTTCAGCTAATGGCTTCAGGACTCCAAGTGCTGCTGATGTGCTGTAGTTCAATGTCCTTGTAACTTAATGCAAAAACTATGTGCTACCTCCGATTTTGAGTTTAAACACTCCCTAAGCGTGGATTTAGGCCTTCTATATGTGCAGCATATACTAACAGTACCTTATTTTTGTTTATGTATAAATAAGATGTCTCTCCGCAAGATCTGTTGGAAGCCAAGTATGGGGTTTAAAAAAGGAATAAATAAGCAATGGAACAGTAATTCTGTCATAAGGTGCATTGTGAAGTTTATTTTATTTACCTCTTAGAGTAGGAAATGCTCTGACTTGTTAGAGTTTGTTGTTGCTTTCTGATGTGTTGTGTTTTAACATGGTTCTCAGTGACTTTTGTATTCTGTTTTCCCAAGAAAAGCCTTATATCACAGTTTCAGTTATTTTCCTTGGCAAAACTTAGTATTTTATTTATCGTTAGCTGCCACAGGTTACAGATGAACTGGCTTATGCTTAGAGCTACATAGTTCATTCACTTACTTTGCACATTAATTTAGAAAACCAAGGAGATGCTGCCAGCCATAGGTGATGGAAGTTTTTCCCCTGATGCATTCTCATTTCACAACAAATCTAGCATTGACTGAAGGGCTGAGGGATGGTTTTTCTTTCCATCAACACCCATACAAATATTTTCCTCCCATATGTCTCAAAGTGCTTTAAACAAATGCTTGAATACTATATACCAGATGCTTATGTTAAGAAGTTGAGTCACAGATGAAGTCAGGGGTACCATGACACCTGATAATTGTGTCAGAGAATCGGGATCCTTTGCTCACTGTCCTGGGATTTAGACCACTACTTCATGGTCCCCACCTCTGTCCCACTGCAGAAGTGGCTTCAGGTCTGCCAGAGTTTCAGGATCCTATATTCTAATGCAGAACAAAATTTCCAGGATTTATTAGGATGTCCACAAAATCAGCTGTCTTTGCAGTACATCCACTCTGGATGAATCATTTCTTGTCACTTTTCTCTGACAAGACAGGAAACTGAGTGGCCGTAACTCTGAGCTGTGTCCTCCACGTCTCTCCTGAGGGCCAGGAGGAAAGGGCAGTGCTGGGACTGGGTTCCCTTGGTGTGTGCTGTGGGGTGAGGTGCAGCCGCAGCACCTCTGAGCTACCATCAGATGAGCAAGTGAAAAGGCAGGTTTGGCAGTGTCATGGCAGCTCACAGATGAGGTTGAGCAGCCCAGTACTGGGTTGCCTTGGACTGGCCAGCCCCAGCCCAGAGGTGCCTTAATGTGCTCCATACACAGGACAGACACGTCTGCAAATGAGTTCCAGAGCTAGCAGGCTGGGGGCTTACACTAGACTAAAACTCCCTTAAGAATGTAGAAATAGAGGTGGAATAATTAGCAACCAACCAGTGCTGGACCCCTGAATTGGTCTACCTCTCTTATGGTTTACACCCATAAATTCTGATAGCTGTTGTAGGGCCATGTGTGTATGGGAGCTGGGAGAGGAGGAGAGAACTTCTGGTAGTCATCAAACTGGATCTTAAGCTCTGGTTTGTGTTGAGCCAGAAGGGTTTAATTATATATATGTAACATGCAATGAAAAGCAACATGGGCCTTGGGTAGACCATATGTCTTAAGTGCTGCTTGGGATGATTGAGAGCTGCAGAACCAAGCTTTAGATTTTGGAGATGTGGTTTAGACGTAGAATTGTGCTGGTGTCCCTAAACTTTCCTGGTTTTGAATAACATTTTTGTAGCTGAGGTTTTGCAAGTATGAAGCCTGAAGCCAGCTTAAGGAAAGTTTATGATGTGAAAATTAAGTTTTCTCTAGTAAGCTGCAGTTTGTCAAAACAACTGCACACATTCCTGTTGGGCTAGAGTTTGGCAGGATGCAAAGATTGCATCTCTCCCTTTGAATATCCGAAGAAAATGGAAACCTGGCATTTTAATCTTGCATGGATTTCTACACATCCCTTTCAACAGCTGGGATAAGCTCCTCTGCTTTATCACACATTTTCCCTTGTGTTATGAATCATCACCTTCTCTTCAGGCAGTTCACATACAGGATTCTTCAGTCTTTGGAAGTTCGTGTGTTTGACTAAGGGGAGCAAAAAAAGGTTGTAAAGGGACTTGCCCAAGAATAAGAAGGATCTCAGATTTGGTTGTCTGACAAGAACTGAATTGTCATATAATTGGAGCTGGTGCTAACTGACATTTCTGCTTTTGGGGGAAATATTTTGAGAAAATTCACTCAGTTTTCCAACAGAGGTCTTAAGAGGGTCTCACAGAGAGGAAATTCCATACATTTTTTTGCTTTGGAAGCAAAAAAAAAAAAAAAAAAAAGAGAAAACCTCAAAACTGGTTTTAGCTGATTACTCTGAAATGAAAGAGAACAGCTGTCTGCTCCAACTCCCCACTCCCAGGGAAAGAGGCCTTAAAGCCCCCCTTAAGCTTCATGTACAGCTTGAGTTCATGGAGCTCTCACAAGCTTTGTGCTCCTGCCAGCAGCCTGGGACAGGCATCCCGGCTCCCAGGTGCAGAAGGCAGTCCATGAGGTTGGGTTTCCTGGGAACAGAAGCTGGAGATTTTGCGTGTCTTCCTGGACAGCTGCTGAGGAGAGAAGCAGCGTTCTGATCCACCCCACGAGCAGTCACCTCTAACTGATCCACAGCCGCAGACATTTCCATTGTGGACAACCTGATGATTTCCATTGGAAATCTCTTGTGACAGGAGCTCCTGACCTCTTTTGCACAGATTTTGGTATATATGCAATGTGTAGCATATTGCTGATAAAGCTGTGTAGTGCCATTAAGATTTGGAGTATTGCTGGAGCAGAGCTCAACTGGGGAATCTGCTTTGGATGGTCGCTGTTTGGATGGGAGCTTAATGGTGGTACCTAAGCAGTTGTACGCTGGTGATCAATAAACCAGAAACGTCTGAGTCCCTTTCTGCTTTGCGACCTTGCTATTTTAGAGCTTTCCCTTTTATGAAACTTGCCCCGTGTGAATTTGCTCACAGCTGTAAGAGCGATTTAGTTCCACTCATTAGTGATGAAGCAAAGGTCCATAATAAAACAGAATGGATAATACATCACCTAATGTATTTTCTTCCTGGGCTTGATGCATATGGAGCACTTTAAAGTATTGTTTTCAGAAATAGTAGAAGTACTGTGTGTTTTGGAAAACTTAACTACGTAAGTAATAGGAGAGCTCAGCCATCCACTTCACTGTTAAATCTTTCCTGAGAAGTGTGGAGAAACGTGTTTGCTCTGCGTGTGTTTGTGTGAGTTATGGGCTGCGCAGATCAGCGAAATGCAAATTAGCAGTCCTCTACTGTCCTGTCATATCTCGACTCGCAATAGCAGAGTTCAGAAGTTCATTGCTTGGGGGAGGCAAAAAAAGGAAAAAAACCAAGAAAGTTTGCTCTGACTTACTTGTGCTTTTATGAAGACTGTCTGGAGCTAAATAACCCCTGGTGAACTTGTATCCTTCACCCCAGCTGCAGCCTTTCAGCTCCAACAAAGACCACTCACTAAATCCAGGAAATCGAGCGGCGCGTGGGTGAGTGGCTGACTCCGCATTCACACCCTGCCTGTGTTCCGGGGGAGCTGCTCTGCCCAGCCCTGCGAGCAAAACCCTCTGCATGTGCGCCTGGAAAAAAGAATTCCTCGCCATCCACAGAAAGCTGCACTTTCCATTGAGTTTTTCCAGCAGTGCAGCTTTGTAGAAACCACAATAAAAACATGGGGCTGCAGGATTTTTATTCTTTACATTCCTCACTGCACAAAAAGCAGCACCAAATGTTTTTCTGGAAGCAGGATTTCCAGGCATGGAGCAGTGATTTAGGAGAGTGAGAGTATCAGTTTCCAAGAATGTTTAGTTTGGAAAACTTTTGAGATTTACTTGAAACATCACCGATCTATCTCCTCCACTTTGATTCCTCCGTTTCCACATACATTTATTTAGCCACCGGCTGTTGTTCTTTTACCCTCGAAAAATCTGTTTTGATGCCCCTAAACATCGTCTTCTTTGTTATGCTAAGGCGGGAGATAGAGCGGCGTGCAGAGAGAGAGATAAAAGCAGTGTTGTTTTATGGATCCTACGCAGTGTACTTTGCAGGAACTTTAAAAATAATTTGCACAGTGCTCCTCAGTGGGATAAATGTTCTCTAAGATCATTTACAAAACACGAACAAAAGAATATTAACAAAGACGAGTAAGCACAGATTTCCTCATTTCACAGGTGAAGAAACAAAGCTCTGTAAAACTTATTTGTTGATACAAGGCTTGGTCAGGGTTAAAGAGGGTGAGGCTCAGCCTGCAGGGCCATCATGTCCATATATCATGGTAGCTGCAGTGAGATGGGAGTTTAAAGTGGCTGGGGAAAGAGATGGCTGTTGGGCAGTTTAGTCATTCGACTTTGCTGCTTGTGTAACATGACATATTGGAGATATGTTTAGGTGACGTGGATTCCTATCTCTGGGGTGTAAAAACAACCCAGAACCTCAACTGCCCCTACCAGATGCTGTAATATTTTGTATTAGGGAACTTTATATTTTAAACAAAGAATTAAGTTTTGTGGTTCTCAAAGAGCAGAGGTTTCCTTGGGAACTTCAGCACTGCAGCCTGAAATGAAGCAAGTTGTGTCAAGGGGGAGAAGGTCCCAAAAGAAGCAGCTATGGAGGAATGCCTGACTGGCCCTGGCACTATCCATTTGCACTTTTTATTAAAACCAGTGATTAGTGGTTTAAAAATAGTTGCAATAAAGCTTGTGAGAAGAGGTTAATGCACAGAGCTTTGCACATCTCCTTCTGACTGTGCTGTTCTCCAGCTGCTGCCTGCTGGCCTCTCTCTTGGGAGGCGGACGATTTTCAGACTCACTGTACTCAGGGTAATGCTCTTGGTCAGTGGCAGATTCACAGGAATGCTGTCAGGATGGAACTTGGAGCTCACATACCCTGCCTGGAAACAATCACAAGTCCCCCCAGTGCAAATACCTGCCTTTGAGAGGCTGAAAAATTATCCAGGGTGCCTCGTGGAGCCACATTCATGGACTTTTCTGGCCCCTCCACTTGCACTGGGATGCCCCAGTCTCTGCTACTTGTGAGAGAATGTATTTAGAATTTTTCCTCTGCAAGGTATTGGTCAAAGGCAACTTAAAATTATATAGTTACAATCATGTTTCCATCTTTACCCTCCTGGCACTCATGGTCATACATTATGCACATTCAGATGATGAAAACAGATTTTTTAAAAATTTTTCCCAGAATCATGTTTTTTGGCTGGATCAGTTCCCTAAACTGATTGACACTGTGAGTGCATTAATGTGAGCACAGGAGAATGGGAGGGAAGATGGGGGCAGGCAGGACAATGGGATCACAGCATCCCAGGCTTGGTTTGGTGTAGTCTGTCTCCTTGGTTGCTGGAACAGGCTGTATCTGTGGTGGCTGGTGAGGCATAAATTTGAAGATAATTTTTGCAGGAGAATACAGAAAAAACCCCCATTGATTAACCTCCCAAGCCAGTGGAGGTAATCCTGTATTTCAGCTACTACACAGCCTAAGTAATACTGTCTCTTAGATGTTTTTATTTATTTTTTTAATCAGTTGGCTATACCGTGGTTTCACTCTATGTCACCCATGCTTAGTCGTGCTTCTGCAGTGTGATCCCACTTATCAGTAACTGGGATTATTCTGTAATTGGAGCTGAATCTCTCATTGAGCAGCTCCAGGAGGGAGGGCTGGTCCCCAGAGGCTGGTCTGAGCAGATGTACACCAAGAGTTTTGCAACCTGCAAATGTCAGGCTGATGTTTTTTCCTTTTCTCACTGGACAATTCTAAGTCCTCATAACTGTAGGTACAGCTGCTTTTTCTTCAGTCGCCTGCAGCATCAAGACAAAAATTACTTTGGCTTTCAGTGCTTCCGGCTGGGTTGCTTTTCTCCCTGCTGTTTGCAGGAACATCCTGGGACACAGACTGACTGTCCTGGCCTAGCCTGTCTATGAGCTGCTCTCTGCACTCTTCTAGCTGTGCTTCAGTCATGTCTCCCAATGGGCTTGACAGTAAACTGGAATCATCTGTCTTGCAAATGCCCTTGTCTTTAATTAGAAAATCTTTTAATGTCTGCAGAGTCACACGTGGGTGCCAGAGTTTGCAGCTCCGTAATGTAAGTTCTGTTGACTTGCTGGTTTTAGGTGTAAAAAAATTATCTCTTGAGCCTCAGGATAGCAGTATCCGTTAAACCCTGCTAGCAGATTTTCATGAGTTAATTCTGACCAAAACACCACGCCCTCTAATTCATATTTTTCCACCAGTGAAACACTAAGAAAGGTCTTCAATCAATTTTCTCATCTTCATCCCCAATGGCCATCAGACTGTTTATTTTCACTGTCTCTGTACAAGTGCTAATGTGTTTCTTTGTTTTGTGTTGTTTTGTTTTTCTGGTTTTGTCCTGTAGTTAGGTATCCTGAGCCAGTTTGCTCTGTGTCAAGCATTAGTTTGTTTCCTATTAATGCCATGCTCTTCCTGGCTGTAGCTTTTGTGGTCTGGCTGCTGCTGCCAGGTTTTTGTGCATATCGTGTGCTGAGTGGCACTGAGAGAGCAGCATGTGACTCCGAACTGCAGCCTCTTTCTGATGAGAGGTTCTGTGGGAATGCTGTGACTGGAGCCAGAGTAGAAACCATGTAGGCTTCTTGGTGCACCCTCCCAGTCTCTCTCATCCATGTCCATCCTGTGTTATGGGAACCTCTCTTGCTTCAGGCTTCGAAGGAGCCATGTCAAAGGGCAGGACCTTGGGTGAGTTCTTTACCAATAAAGCCCATAAACTTTTTTCCAGTTTCATAGGAACTAGAAAAGCATAACCATGACTTAGCATCGGGGTTGTGAAGGAGAGACATAGACCAAACCCAGATGGACCACAGGGCTCCTGTTTGTTTTTTCATTCCTATAAATTGTTCCTATATATTATAGCATGAAGAAAGGATTCTGCTTCTTTCCAGAGGCTGATATTCCCAACTTTGGGAACCATTTCGTGGACAAAGCTTGTTGAGTTGTGCAGAGAAAACTATTAATGAAATACAACAGCTTCATGAGAAGCAACACTTAGTGCTTTGTCTGTGAAGGAATCAGTCTTTTATGAAAGACTTTGTGTTCCCTGATTTATTTATTTATTTTTCCATTGAATGAGCAAGATTGTTTAAAAAGGGTGGTGGGGAATGTCACTGGGGAAAAGCCCCCTCCTCTACTCACTCATCGATTCTTATAACATTAAAAAAATTAATTTAAATTGCCATTTTCCTCAAAATGAAGTGTAAAGCTTCCATAGTTCTGTTGTTTAATTTCCCAACTGGATATGAAATTAAGGAAATTGTAATTGTTTGACCTCTCGCATCAGGGAGTCTAGGTATTTTTTCGTCTGTTTCACCGGAGCACATCTATATGAGAATAATGGCTTCCCTAGAGACTCCATTTCTTGTAAAATACAATCTAATGAATTAAAATACAATTTAATGAATTAAAATATATATCCTGTTCTTGGTAGTTTTTCGTGCTGTGACCTGCCTTGGGTTTGAGCGCAGGGTGGCTCCTGTTGAATTGTCTAAAGGCTTTCAGCATACTTCCTCCTACTGAATTGTTCTTCCTGAAGTTTGCCCATTGATTGCATCCTCTGGCTTGGGTCGGTTGTCTTTCTTACACGGTTCACTAATTTTTCCTCACTAAGCATTGCTAATGTGCCTTCCACAAAACTTCCAGCATTTTGAGCTTTGATCCAGGAACCTTTCCAAAATCAGCAACAACAACTAAAGAAGCGGGACTTTTTTTTTTTTCCTCCTCCTTTCTTTGTGTCCTTTGTTACTGAAGAGGACTGCAGATATTTAGAACCATTTAAAGCCAGACCAAAAAAAAAAAATCAACTCTCATTTGGTTATTTCTCCAAAACACCAGTTGATTATTGTTGGCAGGGATATCACACTGGAAAGGACTTGCTGTTCTGTGTGGTTTTGAGGCCAGAATACTGCTGGGATTGTCCCTGGTGGCTGGGTGGAGCTCACTGGGTACCTGCCTGAGAGCCACAGCATCCTCATGCAGCAGATGGACCTCTCTTGGAGGGAGGGAATAAGTTGACACCAAAGAACAAAGCTCTTTCCCCCCAAAAGGCAAAAAACCTGAATATCACTGGGGAAGCAGCAAATACTGGTCTTGAGATCTCTGTGCTCTGTATGTCTGATCAGATGGATGCAAGATTTTTCAGAGGATCTAATATACTGTCTTTCAGAAAATAGGTGGGTATGTCAGAGTGTGAAGTAAGGGAAAATTCCATTCAAAACTCAGAAAATGCATTCATTTTGAGGGCTCTTACAGAGAAATTTTTGTCCCAAAATCAGCACTGGGAGAGGTGGGAATGGAGGCTGAGCTGTCTTGCCACCAGAATAAATGTATTTTGCTCTTGAAGAGAAAAGGTGAGTGAACATCAACTTCACAGATATATTTAGCTCTCAGTGATTGCAAGGATGAGTTCAACTCTTGCTTAGCTCTTATTTCCTAAACAGGCCACACAAGTGGCCTCATGCACACCCATAGCAGCTGGTAAAACAGCTCCACTTGCGCAATGGAAGGAGTTGGCAGGAGAGGACTGTCAGGAAGATTTTGCCAGGATTTCATGGCAGAGAGGTGACTTTGTCAATACCACACAGAAGTTCGTCCAGATCCGATCAGAAGTCAGGAGCTACTCTGTCTCATTTCAGGTATTAGAAGCTCTCCACCTGCATCTGAGCTCTTAATACGTAAAAATCCTTAAATTTATTTCCCTTTCTCCAATCCCATTGCTTTAAAAGGAGAGGAACTTTTCAGCGTGCCCCAAAGAAGAAAGTGACAAAAAGGTTGACTGTGGTTCAGGACAAACCCCTCCATCCCAGGCTGGCAGAGGAGGCTCCCAGGAGCGGGGTGATGGCCGGGGTGCTGGGTGTGCTGCCAGACCACATCGGTGTGCGCTGAGCTGAGCTGAGCAGCAGGAGCAGAGCCCTGCCCGCGGCCCACAGGCAGCTGCAAGGCAGCAGCAGCAGCAGCCAGCTCGCTGCCAGCACAGCTCGGGCACCGCAGAGAATCGAGCCCTTTGTATCTAACCATCCAGACCTAATACACTGACATGGTCGTCATCAGATACAGTTGACACATGTTTAAAGAGTGTATCTCGCTGCTTTGAACAAGTGGGAAAGTGTTCTTGGACTGCTTTGCTCTCTGCATTTCTACGGAGTTTCCCACTGTCCATTTTCCATAGTTACTTACGGCAATTAACTGGAATCCAGGGCTGCGGCGGCTGCACGCATAGTCTCTCAAACCACACCTGTGGCTTTTTTGTGTCACATATAATTCATGACTGAGTGACGCTTCCTGCCTTGTCATCTTTAGTCCTGGATGAATGAATGGTGTAGCTAAATCAGCTTAGCGCCGAACTAAAGTGGTGGTTCATAGCTGTGGCTCTTGCACAAGTCGTGCAGAAACTTATTTGTGTCGGTACGGCTGGGTGTTCACTGGAGGCTCCAGCTCTTTTGATATCAGATCCACTCACAGCTTGCATGTCCTGCCTCAGCTTTTTTTTTCCCTTCCAGAGGCATAGATACTGCATGAATCATTGTGTCTTTGCAGAGGCTCCAATGGGCGAAGGTATTTGTGCTGAAACCTCACCAGGCTGTAATTAATCTGTAGACGAAAGGAAATGGTTTTGTGACAGCTAAATGAAGACCAAATAATGCGATGTGATGAAAGGTATGCTCAGCAGTCAGATTCAGTATCTGAAGTTGTATGAGTTTAGCTTTATGGTGAGCTGAAGAGTGTTTGAAAAAAGAATTGCCTCAAGTCCCACTTAGCAGCAGACAAAAACAGAGGAAAACATGCATGTAATTATATATTAATATGCAGAAATGTGAGAAGAGATTAAAAAAATTACACTGTGTTATTGAGTGCATTTGAAAACATTTGGGAAACTTGCACATAAACTATATGTGAGTGCTGTACACAGAAAGGCATGTGCTTTCTGCATCAGACCTGTGAGATCAGCATACTTGCCAGTGAACAGGCTGTCTTTTCTTTGGGCTTTAGTTATGCTGAGATAGAAGACATCTGATAACCTTAACAAAAATACTGCAGACTTCCGTAAATTAGGCTGAGGAGTTTGGTTTTTTCTCTCTTCCCCCCCAATTTGAAATGTTTTGCAGAAGGAAAGAAGTTGCTGATCATCTTGTTTGAAAGTTTTTTCTACACTGAAGAGTTTGGGGGTTATCTTTGTTTTTGAAGAAGGAAGTGATATTTTAAAGTCATGTTTCAGCTTGTTCATCATCAGTTACACCTTTGATGCAAGTTCTCTCACATTACTTCATGTGTAGCTGGGATTGGTTTTAGCAAAAAGGCCCAATGGTAAACAGCAGCTTCCCTGTAGTTTGCTGACTCTGAAATGTGGAGTAGGCACTTAGAATGGTCGATGCTGAACATTTCAAGCAGCAGCAGCAGTAAATCCTTAGCTGACTGTATGATCTTCCAAAGCATTAAGATTTCTCATCTCCACTTCTGCAGGATCAGAGAATCCCAGAAATTTCAGGCGACAGAAAGCTGAGGGAGACTCTTTGTCCCCAGCCTCCAGCCCCAGTGGGGCCTGCCACCACCACTAGGTTAAATTGATCATGGCTTGTCTAGTGGAGTCTTGCAAACCTCTTTGGAAAGAGGTGCCTCAGCCTCTTGTGGGTGACCTGGTCAAACACTGCATGGTCTTCCTGGAGAAAACTTTCCTGAACACCCAGCCTGAACTCTCTAGGGAGTGTTATGTCATTTGCCACCACCAGAAAAGGTTTGGCTTAATTAAGAGTTATAACTGTAGACTCTTACATTAGATCATGTATACATGCCTATTTTCTGTTTTATCCTAAGACTTTGAAATTGAAACTGCAGTTAGACTGTATTTAAGATAAAATCAGATTAGAGCTACCAGATTTTAATGAAATCCTAATTTCACTAGGGCTCTATCATAACTATACCTTAGTAGCATTATAAGACTGACAGTATTGTTATTAGGACTATGATTGTTTTCATCACTATCTATCTCTATACTCAACCAGAGCATACTATTTCAGGTTGCTATCCCTAATTTTGATAGCAGAAAGCAATGATTTTTATGACTGGACAGAGTTGCATACTGGTAGGAGAATGAGTTTGATTCTCTTATGACTTCAGCATCATCAACAAAATGATCAAGTACTGTAAATTTACATTATAATTATGATGTCAGAAACAATATAACTTGGTTTTCAGGTTGACTGAGAATGTGCCCTGGGAATTTGGAGGAAATATATTTTTCTCATTTGGAAGCTGAATAAATCCTAACAGAAGTATTTCAAGAATATTTATGTAGTTCAGTGATGTTATACTCAGCAAGTATTTTATAAACAGCTGAAGTTTTAAGACCAGAGCATCTCATTTTTGGTTCCCATTTTATTTGCTTGCAATAAATGAACTCAGGACTCTGCACCTTTTGTTTTTTTGCTTCAATATGATTTGCATCCTACACACCTACAGCAATACTCACTTTTCTCTGAGATGGAAATTACTCATTTAAGTAAGTGGGTTGTAGATAACTTGAATCTTGAGAAATCAGTGTTGAAGGAAAAGCTGTGTTTCAGTACTTTAGTTACATAGGACAGTGTTTTCAAATCAGTGTAGAGAATTGGCTGCTGGAATTTTAGGGACACTCTGGAATAACTTGTGTGTGGGCCAGGTATCTTAACTCCTTCTGGCTGAATAATTTCTTTAAAGCAGCTTGTCGTGGATATCCAAAATCCTCCAGAAGGCAATGCCTGGGTGACTCTGATAGAGAAGATAATCCAGAGCCATATAGGACACTGGCTGCTTCTCCGAGTCACGTGAAGGGGACTATTCTTCCTCAAACCAAATCTTTGTACCTCTGGTGACTTAGAGTATCAGAAGGGCTTTGTCTTCAAGATCCTTCTGGTTCTTCCTTAAGGAAGGCCCCTCTCAGTCCTGCCTTAGGGGTTTTCCAGGATGACCTGGAGGAGGTGGTGAAAGCAAAGGGCACAGTGATGTGGAGAATGATGCCACCTCTCATACCACAGTAGGTGTGTGAGCTCATCTGCTGTGTTGGGAAGCAGTAGCCCTTCCAGTAGCAGCTGGTTTTGTTCCTGTTGGTGCTGGTGTCTGATACCAGTCACCTGCTTTGGAAACAGGCAGCACCCACTGGAGCTGGGCGTCCTGGCTGTGCAGCAGCACAGCTCTGTGCGTTTGCTTTCTTACCTTCATGCCTCTCTCCTCCCCTTCCCCCACAGTTTCTACTATGCTTTCTCTTGTAGACAGCAATATAGGATCAGACTGCTTTTCATTTCCATCACTTTTCCCTGCTGTGACTGAATCTGTTGCAATTAAATTTTAATTGAGATGCACACTGCTTAAATAGACACAAGACAGCTACAGCTATCGCTAATTAATTTTCTTCCAAAATGACAACATTTAATAATTATATTCCTTGTCACTTACATTATTTATACAAGTTTAACTCTGGGAATTTTTTTAAAGACACGTCAGCTGTGAAAGTGCTTTATGGTGTTAATCTCCTGTAAGGCAATTGTGATTAACTTCAGAAGCAGAAGTATGTTTATGCATTTATTAAAATAGCATGTAGCTCTGCAAGTTTCAGGAAAGATTGAGGTATTTCTACAATAAGGTAATAGTGTTTCTGGTTGCAGTATTCAAATCTAGAGAAGCCCTAATGGTAATAATTTGTGCTTCTGTATTATCTCTGATCTTAAGCACTTTCTGATTACAAATGAACAAGCTCACACCTTCTGCAGAGATCCCTCCCCAGTTTCTCACTTCACCTGACATAGCACAAAGAGATCATCTGCTGCCCCAGCTTGCAAAAGTCCTTGCCCTCTGCTGCCTTGCTCTAATACTGGGCAAAGAAAATGACCTTTTCGTATTTTAGTCTGAGGAATCCATCACTGGTTGCTGTCAGACAGGGTGTTGGATGAGTGGGACCATTTGTCTGTTGCGGTGTGACAGTCCTTAGGCGGTGCTGTGACAATTTGGGGGTTCTGTCTGTGCTTGAATGCATCATTGCTGCATCATGGCATGACTTTGGTGTTTGCAGAGAGGTGCATCATCATCAACCTTCAGACTTCAAACATTCACAAAACAGGCAGAAATTTCTCGGGACAGCTGTGAGGAGAATTTTTCCAGCCTCTGCTGTGGGAATGTATGGCCGTAATGTTCCCTCTGCAGAACAAAGGAGCTGGCTATTGAAGGTGAGATGCATCAGCCCTGGGGTTTTACTGGCAGATCAGGAAACTTTGGGAATGACTGAAGAATCATAGAGCCTTTTTCTCAGTGAGGGTCCTGTCTAGGGTGAAAGTTTAAGCTGGAAGCTGCAGCAGAGGGATTTTCTGGGTCAGAGAAATAAATGTGGGAGGGCAGGACAGGTAAGATTTGGATCTCTCAGCAGACCCAAGACCAGTAAAAGTCAAAACTAGATGTGAAAAGTGACTGCAAGTACCTGGGTGTGCATATTTTCTCTGTTAGCATCGAGTAACTCTCTAGAAATCTTCACACCTTTCTGGTCACTAGCAAAGTAAAGCTGCTCTGGGAACAGAGCTCTAGGAAAGTGTGTGTTTGCATTTATTAAGAATGTTGGGGATTAGTACTGATGTTGCAGAGCAGAATGAGTTGGATGATGCAACCCCATTCCAGGAAGGCTCAACAGAGAGGCTTTCCAAGGATGGCATGAAAAGCAATTGTACTGTGTGCTACTGTGATCAGGGGAGGTTAAGATGGTGTGGATGTAAAGGGCTGATCAACTGGACATTTGTAATGACTCAGCCAAAGGAAATTTAATTAAATATGTTAAATGTGTATATAATGAAACTCTTTTGTTGGACATTTGGGACTGTCATAATTATTACATAAATTTCAGTGTTTTCTTGAAGTTATTTTGATTCATTTTATAGTGATTATATAGCAAAAAAAAAATGTCCAAAACCATTTACCTCTGCATGAAGATGGATTTGAATGAAAAGCTGTCTGGTCATCTGTCTATCCTCATGTACTGTCACAGCAGCAAAATTGCATTTCAAAAGCTTTTCATTGCCACTTCACTTTATTTTCCCTTCAAATTTGACAATAGCAAAAGAGACTGGGCAATATTTACTGCTGTTTCAGTATCTGTTTGGTTTCTTGTGCAGTGTTGCACTGTGGCAGGGGTAGATAAGCCAGGAAACTGCATAGAGGATTTTTTAGAAGTAATGGAACCTTTTTGCACCTTTATTTTATTGCATTTCTCAGCAGGCTGTAGTTTACTGCACTCTTCCTAAGAAGGTAGTGCAGTTAATTATTTTGTGCTTATTGGTAATACAGTCACAATTCTTGGCAGAGAGACAGGTCTACCAAGTGGGGTGGGACAGCTGTGTGTTGTGGGCCTGTTCTGGGAGCTGAGGACTGCTCCATTGCACCTGAAGAGACAAGAGTCATTTATTTCTCTAACAAACAGATCTGTTCCCATGTGTGTTTTCCCTGAGGTTATTTACACACGATGTTGTTTGCGTTGAGGTCTTGCATGCTCTGTAATTTGCATGTGGTGCCGGAGTAGCGGATGGTTCGTTCCTTTGATTGCCGATTCTCACGGTCTGAAACGGGCCTTCAGCTGCCAGTGCCCTTGGGTGGCTGTGGGGGCTGCAACCCAAAAGGCCACAGGTTTGGTAAAAGCTCTAAGATTTCTGCATGACACGCAGTATGAGTGTCCAGGTCCCAGCCAAAGGGCCGGGCAGCAGCCACCAGGCCTTGGGGCTGTGTTGTATCATTGCACTGATCAGCAAAAGGGGGGGCCTAAACATTCAGGAGTGTTCACAGCTACCAGTCTTGTGCTCTAAAAATCTCAACGGGCTGCGGCAGTGAAAGCCAACCCAGCACGTGCTTCAGGTCTGTTCCTCTGAAGGCATCTGCCTGAACATAATCTCTAAGGAAAGAACAATCTTTGGTTACAAGAGTGCTAAGGGAAGACATCTACTGTTTTCTCAGTATGCCACTGATGATTGGGGGATGTCCAACAATTTTTATTTTCAAAAGATACGTTTTCTCTGGCTTTTTTAAAAATTTATATTTATAAGCATTTATTAGCAATAAACCTGTGAAACACTGAGTTTGCAGTGAAGATACTGTCTCCCAAACAGAAAGTATGTTGAGCTGTCTCACTTAAAATGCATGAAAGGTTGGGAAATGCCCAAGAAGGCAAGGTGTACCAGATGTTGGGTAGCTATGGATACGGTTTAGAAACAAGAAATTGTGTTGTCATCTGTAGCTGATGGCAAGTCCTCCATCCCTGTGTCTTCAGTTCTATGAAAGTTTGGACGCAAAAGGATGACTGTAGAGATGGAAAAAAAAGTAAATGTTTAATTTCTTCAGTAGAAAAAAAGCTAACTGGCTTTTCAGTCAAGTGCTAGGTTATGACAGCAATGAAAATGCACACTTGAAGAAGTTTTTCAGTATTTCTAGTGTATAATTTTGAATGTCAAGATTCCCTGACACTGTGTGTTATGCAGAGAGCAAGGGGACATAAGAAGTATAATCTTTCTTTTGGTGAGGGACAAGTGAATTAGGATAAATGAGTTATGCAAATGATTATTCCCTTACAGGAGGAAAAATAGTTAACTGTGGAAACCTAGTACTTCTAAAAACAGAACAGGTGTGCTCACTGGTTCCTGATTTTCTGAGGGGCTCTGATTCTTATCTTGGAGACCTGTAATGAAACAGAAGGCAGCCCAAGTTAGTAGTTTCAGTGGTGAAAACTAGTTATATGAATGAGACTGGGAGTGGGCAGGTGTCTCTGACCTGTATGACCAAACCCACGCAAAGAACACGTATTTAGGCCCTGATGGAAGCAAGTGCATATGCATTTGCTGAAGTCTTCCTGAAGGCAATGAGATTGAAAGCATAGTGTGGTAGGCTTTGATAGGCTTTGAAAGAGGAGACAATGGCTGAGGCAAAACAAAAGAGCTTGCCATCAAAGGATGTAAAGCAAAGTGACAGGAAAAAAGTGACAAGCTAGGAAAATGTTCTTTGTTCCCACATTCTGAATGGCTGTGAAATCAGCTTTGTACTCATTAGAGCCAGTGTAAAGGAACTTGCTGTAAATGAAAATGAATGGGTTAGAGGCTGGTGTTTTGAGTTCAGATGTGTAGGTGAGTGGCAGGAAGCTCAAGGAAGTGCCAAACTCTGAGACACTGTGCAGAAGGAAGAAGCAGGAGTCAGAGGTGGCCTAGAGGCAGAATCTTACAGTGAGGTTGGAGGAATCTGAGGACCACCCCAGGTTTCAAACTTGGATAACAAACAAGATGCTATCCACTTCTACAGCTGTTGGCATTCTTTGCTGCCTTCTAACCATGGCCAGGCTGCTACAAGAGAATATTTTAGAGACACACTGAAGTTTCTGTGTGGTTGGAGGGAATTAGGTCCAAACTAGGTCAATCTGCCAGTAAAATGTAGGTAAGATTTAGTGGAGAGAAAGCCTAGAGGCAACTGGGCTTTGAATACAGCTTAGCTGTAGTGAACAAGAAGGAAGATGGAATGAGTTATAGACTCGAGTGGGATTTTGGGTTTAGAGGGTGGCAGACGAGGAAATAGAGAAAAAAAGAAGGAGAGAAAGAGCAAGGAGAGCAAGAAAAGTTGCTTTGGCACGGTTTAGAAGATGGTTGTGGAGGAGTGAGGTGATTAAAGAAAAGAATAGACGGAATTTCAGGAGCAGGGAGGGAGTTGAAGACAGGCGGTAAAAGAGTTAGTTTGTTTTGACTGTTTGCTAGAGGAAGAACTCAACAAGCTTGCATGCAGAAAAAGTTACAGATATAGAATATAATTATGTACATTAATATACAAGAGAAATAATGTACCATAACTGTAAGGTAAATTGCAACTGTTTTAGTAAATAGTTACATATTAGTTATAACTGGTTTAGTTATAACTAAATAATAACTGTAACTAAAACCAGATGTGTATGTGTGTATACACGCATGCTCCTGTACAAGAGTTCTGTCATGAAGAACTGATATGAATCCTTTGCATTTTCTCTTACATTAGAAAGTATCAAGGAGCAAAAGCAAATAAGGAGGCAGTATTTACAGAATCTTCTCAGGCTAGCTCTAATGATTTGAGTCTTATGTAATAAAGTAGTTAAAAGAATCTTCTTGTGTCTAGTGGCCACATCAGTTGCTGTGCCCTGTAATCTGGTATAGCCTCTGAAAATCTATGGGGGCTCAACAGGTGCAAATGCAGTTTCCAGGGCTCGGGCACTGGCCTGGCTACCACCAAACATGGTTTTTCTGCTTCACTTGCTTCAGCGGCACATTTGTGTACGCACAACGTGGTCCCTAAACCTTTTCCCTGAGCCATAGCAGCCTGCTGGCATTTGCTAAAGGTTTGCTGCTGGTCTGTGTTTTGTTCCAGTAAGTTTTGGGGACATGAGATGTTCCGGCTTGTCAGCCCAGCCTGTTTTGTATGTGAAGCAGACACTGCAGGGCTGCAGAGGACCAGACCTCCTTGTATTCCCAGTCTTCTAGGCTGTGGAAGCACCACTACTGGGAAGGGAGGTTTTCCTCTCAGCATTTTTAACAAGAGAATGAAATAAATTACAGTGTTGTTTCTTTCCTTTTTTTGATGCTGGCAGCTGCTTACTTCAAGAAATGAAGTGAGTTCTTACAGGCTACAAAGTGAAGATTGCACGATATTCTGTTGGCGAATGGTTAAATAATTTGTCTCAGTCTTCAAAATATTTGTAGCAGAGTAGACATAACTGTATAGTGCAGGAATGTATATTCTGCAACATTGCCATTGGCATGACATAAACACCTGTCCTAAGTCCTTATCACAGAAGAAAAAAATAGGGATGTTGGAAGGTAGATTTTAGTTTGGTTGTCAGCAGAGACAGATGTACTAAAATTTAATCATAATAAATGCAGGTGTTTTGATGTGTGAAGGTGTGGCAAACCAACCATTAATAATACCCTGATTCGTAGGTGCACAGAGGCTCAAGGTGCTGATCTAGTCTAACCTTCTCTTTAATACCATCAGAGCACTTGCCTGTACTTAAACCCATCCTGTACTTAAAACCCATGTCCTGTGGTAAGTCTTAGACTACAACAGATCTCCTGGAAAAATACCTGAACAAAATGTCAGCTCCGCCATGCTAGAAAGTCTGGCACCAGCCAGAATCTATGCTCTTTTCTGTTGAAACTGGGAGCCTTGTTTCGAATCTGAATTTCTCTAGTTTAATTTCTGTCTCTTAGCCTTTGCAATTGTGTATGTGTTAATATTTCTGGTCAAGTCTTTTGGCAAGGGCCTCTATTGACCTCTCTTTCATTTTTCTCATGTGTGGCACAGGAGCCTTTGCAGTTTTCATCTCTCTGCTTGGACTGTGGGCACCAGAACTGCACATACTGTCAATTCAAGGTTAGGCAGAGAGGCATTACAGCCTCCCAAACTCTGTGTAGACAAACACATATTGCTTTAATCGTTTTAATATTGGTACCCTCCATAGAGCTGCTCAGCCACTGTCAGCCCACCATAAACTTCAAGTCATCTTCAGTCAGTGTTTCTCAGACAGTTTTCATTTTGATCAATTATTTTCCAGATGTGTGGCCTTGTATGTGGTTGCTTTAGAACCTATAATCTTTATCTAGGCCATCTAGGCATGGAGAGCATCTCACTGGTATAAAGCAATCATCTTTATTTACCATGTCAACAGCCATTTGTCACTGACAGGCTTCATGACTCTGTATTTGTTTCCAGTCCCCGATACACAAAATGATTGTAACTCTCCATTCATATGAATGTTTCCACCAGAGTCAGTAATAGCAGTCAGGACTAATTTGTGTATTAAAGGAGCTATTCCACTTCTTGTTTATTACTCGTGTTCGTAGTGTTACAGTCTACACAATTAAGGAATCTCTTCTCTTTGAGTCCCTTGGTACCTTGATTAATTTTAATCTTGACATCTTGATTTCTGGCTAAATGAGTGCTCATTTTCACCCTTGTCTTTTGTCATTAGCTTAATACCCTCCTGAATACTTTAGCCTGTCTCCTGAAAGACTTATTCCCATCCACTGTAATGACAGCCAGCCACATTGTACAGTTTCTTTTCTCTGTAGAAGATGGACCTGCACTGCTGAAGACTTAGGGGCTCTGCCATTCACCATGTACTTAACTGTTAATTTCTGGAAAAATATATAGCCTTGTAACTTGAGTCACAGCTCATAGAAATGGAGTATTCCTCAAAGTACTGATTTAATTCTTCCTCATACAAAATTCCTTGCAAGGATTCTTGGTTGGTCTTGAACTTTTCCTCGCCAGCATGCTTGTGTCCTTGCAGACTAGGCTTTGTTGTGGTTCATGGGTACATCCCATATAGCTCTCCTACTAAAGCAGCTGTCAGATATTTCAATAGTTTTGGGGTTTTCAAGTCCTAGTTGTGAGCATAAGGCTGACCTTGATGACGTCCATGAGTCCTTTCCAACCCTGGATACTCTGTGTTCCTCTGAGAAACTCTTCTCCCATTCTCATCTGGATGAATTTTTCTCCATTCTCCTGTTTATGAACTGCCAACCATTTAATGTGGTCTGCATCCTGCCTTCAGCTGGTAACTGGAGTCTTATAAAGACAGTATGTGGAGTGGAATAAAGTGTGGAATAGCAGCCCGTGTGGTGTTTGTGTTCAGCAGAGGAAAATGAGCCAACTGAAGTGTTGCTTTTTTGTTTTTAATTACATTCTTGTTTCCTTCCCAGGCTTCTCTCTTCTGGATGCTTACATGTGTGCCTCTGGAGGGAGAATTCAATAGCGTGATGAACAGAACTGTAATGTTTAAAAATAAACCAAAATTTTGTAATGAAACATGTTCTGAAAGAACCTAGTTGCTATTGGGATTTTTGCAAGGATGCAGTCCTTCATCTTTCATTGCTGAAAATAAAGATTTTCATTTCTTGAGCCAAATGAGGGGTTTCTTATCCAAGCTTTGGAGCCTGTTCAATGTCATCTGGGTGGACTAGTCACTACAAGACATTATTACTCATCCCACCCCTACATAAAGCAAACCCATTAAACTTCAGTGCATGTGGTTTGTATTTGGGGTTTCATTCATGAGAGTTGAAAGTGACCAAACTACTGCAGCACGGAAGTGAAACCCTGAGAGGATTCTCCTTCAGTCCTCACCAAGCCAACAAAACATTTGCTTCTCAAAACCTCCCTTGAATCCAATACCAAGGCAGCACTTTTCCTGTTAGCCAGATCTCCTGCACTGACCCTTCTCTGCTCTGTGGAATCTGCATAAACATCTCTGTTCAGAAAAAGTTTCTACTCCTCTTGCAGTATGTGCAATTTACTTTTGTAGTAATTTTTACTCATAAACCTGATGAAAAGTCAATAGGTTATTAGTGATTTGCAATTAGAGTCTAATTTTGTTGTAAACAGTTTAATGGTCCTCCACCGTGGCTCCTTATACAGCCTGTCACCCACCCTGTTTAGCTGTAACCCACCTTGGTATAGCTACCAAGCACCACAGATATTTTCTCTGTGAGTTATTAGCAGTTTCTGCTCTTGTTGGAGCATGAAGACTTGATGAAGAGGGTTTTTGGGGGGTTCTATATTGCCTTTTTTTTTTCTTTTTCTATTTTGGTGTGCAAAGGTTTCCTAAAATGAAAGCAATACTTCTTCATTAGATACATGTGTGCACCCATAGGTAGTATTTGTCTTTTTGGTTCTGTTTTTGAAAAAAACCCAGACGATTGTGTAACAGGAAATTGAAAACTTCTTTGGATTTGCATCAAAAACACAAACTTAGACGACGCTTTGCCACAGTTCTCTCACTCTTACAACAAAAGCAAACAAATAAAAAAAAAAACCCAAGTGAACATTCATGGACCAGTTATAATGGTGACACATCATTTTTGAGTAATTTTTGTTTACCTGGTGGCATCCTCCCAGATTTTTTGCAGCATGTTAATGCAGAGTCTGAATGCAGGAGTGTCTTGATTATCTTCTTTGACGGTTTTTCGCATGTCAGAATTTGCTCAGTGGAAATTTTCTCATGATAAGACATGTTGGATTGGTTTTGTAAAATTACAAGCATGACTTTGTTTTCCTGTTCTACCACAAAAGACTCTTCCCTCCAGCCCGCACTCCTCCATCTTCTCAGTTCTTCCAAAGTAAGAAACAAAGATAACTTCTGAGGGAAAGGAGGGAAAGTCAGGTACCCCAGCCTGCATGTCTCGGCATGGACCAGTGCTGATTCTGTGTCTGGCTTTGAGCTTTTATGTCTGTTAGTATGTTTTGATGCTGTATTGTGATTGTTTATAACCCAGCATTTGAAAGATAATTTCTGTTCAAGACTCTAAGGTTTGGCAACTTGAAAATAGACTGGAAGTGGGGAAACGATTCAAATGTTCTGCTATTTTAGAAGTCAGATTTGTTTGTAATGAAGCAGCAATATTAAAGTGACATTAGTGTTTGTGAAAAATAGGAACACCAGGCTAAACCTGAAAAATGGCTGAATTGTTAGTTCCTCTATTCAATATCATCTCCTTTCCAATAAATGTAGCCCAGAAAGTAAATGGCTTTAGAAAGGGAAAAATCATTTCTGTTGCAATATAGTAACCTCAGTGTTGTCATTTAGTGCCACAGAATAGGATAGCCTGGATATCCTAGGATAGCCTGGCCTGTGGTTGACATTCCTGAAGGACGCGTCTCTCCCACAAGTGCTATGCCACCTCTGTCAGCCCTGCCCAGGACCAGGGCTCCCAGGGGCTGGCTGTCCCTCTGCAGACACTGGCATTGCACCCTTGCTGTCCAGGACCCATCAGTGACTGGCTCCTAGGAGCTGCTGAAGGCTGGTTCTTGAGCAGGCAGCTGAATATTTTCAGACAGTCCATATGGTGATAATTTCTGAGTGCCACCACTAACTCCACCGTCCTTGTTTGATATAAGTGGAAGGCTGCTGTGGTCAGTGTCAGTGTAAGCAGGGGGGACAGCACTTGTGACTCTTTTTGAGATGGTTTCCTTTCACATGGCTGGCACCACCTGAAGCAGTAAATTCTTTTTGTGCCTAGACACAAAGTCTTGGGTACTCCATGTACAAAGAGTGATGGAGCAGGCTGGAAGGCTGCATTCTTTGAAGCTATTTGCAGGGCATATTTCTTCTATCAGAGACCCTTCCATGTCACTTTTCTTCGCTGTGTCACTCTTCCCTCTGTGCCCTGCCTCCCTGTCCTGTCCCTGCCCTTAGAGATGTCATGTTGTGCCTTCCCCTGACCCAGCAGTGCATGTATCTCATCTCCTGGGGAATCAGGTCTGCCTGCAGTCTCTTGCTTCTTCTTTTCCATGCTTCTTTGTTTCCATAGGTTTTGCCCTTGTCTGTGCTTCATTCACTCATGCTCTACAGTAAGTCTTTAAGGTCATCCCCCTATCCCCTTATTTCCCCTTATTTCCCCTTATTTCCCCTTATTTCCCCTTATTTCCCCTTATTTCCCCTTATTTCTTGTTTTCCAGGCTCTTGCCCATTTTCAGGAACTTGCTGCTCTTTCCACATCCATCCAATCATCCTTGCAAACATTCCTCCTTCCCTCATGCCTCCTTCCTACCCTGCATTTTTTCCTTTCTTTACGTTCCTGGATGGAGTTGTGCGTGAAATATTCCAGGACTTATGGAACTGGTTGGAGGTGATGTTACTACAGTACAGAGAGACACTACCAAGCACCAGTCAGTTCTGGGTGCACTTTGACCCCTCTCAGTGTTGCAGAGCAGCTTCTTCCTCGTGCTTTTGGTTTGCTGTTGCCATATGGAAATGGCAGATGGTGTTGATCAGGAAGTTAATCTAGAAGCGTATCCGTTTCATGCCGTACGCGAAGGATTTGTTCATTAAGCTTAGAACTCTAATTTAAAGCCAATTAATGGAGTGATTTGAAGAGACTTGTTGTTTTTGAAGTTCAAAAGAGATGCTAAGTCTCTGATTTCAGCCTTTGTACATTCCAGAGCCTGTATAACTATTGCAGTTTTGCCAACTCTACTAGGGGTATTTTTTGTCTCTTTTTTCCCCCCTCTCCTTTTCTTTTTTTTCTCTTTTCATTTTTTTGAGTGATACAACTTTTGCCATGGGCTGGAACTGTTTGGTGAAGCTTTGTGAACACCCAGATTTCTCAGCAATTTTAACCTTACCTTTGGGAGTAGGCAGGCAGAACTTGTGTGTGTTCCTATCCTCTTTGCTGCT
Organism: Oxylabes madagascariensis; assembly: GCA_013400675.1. Taxonomy (NCBI): domain Eukaryota; kingdom Metazoa; phylum Chordata; class Aves; order Passeriformes; family Timaliidae; genus Oxylabes; species Oxylabes madagascariensis. Next base: position 65,643 of record VYZR01014343.1, read on the forward strand.
AGCACAGCTCCCTCTGTCCTCCCTTTGGCAGCCTGGTATTACTCTTCTCTGAGCAGGAGTTGGGGTGGGGGGTAGAAAAATAGAATAAGCCCTGAGCAGCTCTGTGCCCTCCTAGCACTGCTTCTGCCAGCATGGGTTTGTCTCTGCTTCCTTTCTTCCCAGAAGCTGGTAGGGACCCACCACAGAAGGTTTCTTGAGGGGAAGGGGCAGGAGCAGCCCCCAAGACAGACAGCTACTGCCCCAGTCTGCAGCTCTAATTTCCACGTGTAATCAACCCTTGTAGGATTGGCCCAGGCAGACCATTCCTAAGAAATGGCAAGGTGGGAAGCCTTCTGTCAGGAGGACCTCAAAAGTGATTAGTTCTGAATTAATATTTGTGCTGCTTTTACCTGAGATTGATGTTTTGTAAACAGTTGTAGGTCCTTCAGCAGCAGACAGTATGTTTGGATAGTCCCAAGATTTAGTAGTGGCATTTGGACAGAAAAAACTTTCTTTAGTAATTTGAAGCTGTTGCTGATATAAAAGAAAATAGAGGGGTCAAGTTTTGCTGTGGTACAGAGCCTATGACTTCACTGGGTTAACTGCTGCTACTTCCGTGTAATTGAGAACATAATTTGGCTCAAACCCTGGGAGACTGAAAAGGATCACAGCAGCCACTGTATTAAGCCAATGTTCAGAGCAGTTGGCTCACACTGAATTCCGTCAGTAGATCATATATTCAGAAGGCTTTAGCTGGATGGCATAGTCTACTGCAAAAGAAGAGATGGCGAGAGTGTGTCCTTGTTTATCTTAACTAAAGCAGCACGCCAGGAAAAGCTATCAAACCTGGAATTGTACCTGCATGGAGGTGATGTGACAGAATTGATTGTCTCCCTGTGGATGCCTGAGCACAAACCTGGCAAGAGCTGTGCAAAGGCTGCCCTTGGTTATCCCAGCTCCCATCAGTCTTGCCAGGAGCCAGCAGCAGTGGAGCTGCATGCTGGCCGTGGTGCTGGTGTCAGCAGCCAGCACACCTGCAGCGTGTCCCCTGGAAGTGATGCTATCTGACTAGCACTGCTAGGGCTGTGTATGGGCAGGTCAGGTGGAGATGAACTCAGAATGAAGAGAGAATACACACAGGTCTGAGAAAGCCCAAAATATTCAAAAAGTGAGATGGTTTCTGGAAGCATGCTGTGGAAATCCCTTTCTGCCCCTACCATGCGGCTACCGGCTTGAAGGTGGCATTCGGGATTGGATCTATGTCACAGTGTCGCTGGCAGTGCCTGCCCTCTGCCAGAGAGGATCACTCCCATGGTGCTGCTTAATCTTCGGGCAGAAATAGGCAAAATTGGTCATTCATTTTTCACAGAGAAGAAAAAAAAATGATTTCTGCCCTGTCTAGGGGAGAAGAAGGGGGTTTCCTGTTCAAAAAACCATCCTGAAAAAGGAAATAATTGCCTTTTTTAAAAAAAGGGTATGCAGAGGGTATGGCTGATGAGTATCTGTTCATTCCTAAGTTTGCCAGCAGTCCTACTCTGGCTGATGCCCTCCAAAAGAGACAGGCATTTGTGGACAGCACTTTAGACCATTCCTCAAGCACTTAGCAGGAGGGATTGTTTTATTAGGAAAGTTTACAGCTTCTTGTTTTCCTTCAAAGGCAAATGTGACTTTGTTGTTTTTAATTCTGTTGGGATTTCTCCCTTTTAATATACAACACAGCTGTTAAAATAGCTGGGGTTGTCTAGGGCAAATCATATAGCACTTTCCTTGTTCAGATCTCACATGGCTGCCTTTTTAGTGTCACTGCAGAATTATATTACAGGACATATGAATAGTGCTGGTATTAGTGTCAAAATCAATTACCCAGCCCTCCTCCTGCAGAGAAAGCTACAAACCTTAGGAAAAATCTGAGTAATCCATTCTGGTTTTCTAATTCTGAGTAATGACGGAGGGCAGAGAGTTGTGCTTGAATAAGTGCATAGGGTCTTTCTCTGTATAGTCACTCCTAAATGCATGCTCTTTACAGGAAAAAGCAGACTCCCTGTGAAACCCTTTTTCATGCCAAATGGCTTGCTGCTAAGATTAATCTGTCATTGAATTTATAAATTCTGTGTGGCACAGAGCAGTGGAAAAAGTTTAGCATCAAACAGAAAGCAAAGTATGCATTGCTTAAAAAATGAATGTTGTGCTCCTGGATAGTGTGGATTGACTGCCTCCATCAATATATCTTCTTATACTGGTAATAAAAACACTTCCATAGCCTTGTGCCTCAAAGGATCTCAAAGCACTTTGCAAATAGGGCAAAGTACTATTTCCTATTTTATGGCTGTGAAAACTGGCTGCAAGAGAGAAGTTAAGCTTTTTGCCCAGGGACACTGAGGAGACTGTAGCAGGTCCATGATGGGGACCTAAATCTCCAGAGTTCCAGTGCTGTGTCCTGGTCACACGTTACACCACTGGGAAGGCTGCTGGTCACCAGCTCTTGGCCACTGTCTGTGAAACCTCAGAAGGCAGCATATGAAATCAGTGTTGGTGCTCCTTTGCTCACTGGTCTCTGACCTGGTCTGTGAGCAGAGGTGCTGAGCAGAGGAGGATCTGGCAGGAAGGATGCTTGTGTCTTCCTGGGCTGGGATGATCAGCTCTGGCTATGGGGTGCTGTGAAAGGAAAATGACTTTTGGTTGCTGCTGACGTGGGGAAAAGCTCAGAACCTCATAGTCAGCCTGCTCTGCCCCAGGCACCTTTACAAAGCAAAAATAATTATAGACTTATTACCCTAAATCCTGTGAGATTAGAGTAGTTGCATTATTTATTTTTTTTCTAATCTGATATTTGAGGATTTACCTGTTTAATACAACCACTTATTACAAACATTTGAATGTTTTTTTAAATTCATAATTCATCTGAAAAGAGAGCAGTACAGCTGCAAAGACCAGATTTTCAAATACAGGCATGATCTCCTGTCACATTCCAGTTGGATAAATGACACATCTGAAAAACTGGGTCCCTACTGAGGTGTCTGTGGCAGGGATGTAGAGATTTTGCTTCAGGCATCTCTGGAAAAAAAACATGGCTCTAACCTGCATGTTTCACAGAATAAGTCCTGTTACCAGTTCCTTCCTTGCCCTCACTGGCTGCTGAGCTCTGCAGTGCCTGAGGATGCTCCCTCACCCCCAGGGCTGCCCCCAGGGTCAGGGTACCCGGAGAAGGGAGGTTGGGGTGTGAGGGCCAGTGTCTGGTTTCAAACAAAAGTGCAAAGCCTTGAAAGGAGGGACTAAGAAGAAACAGGTGGGGGGTTAGTAATAGAGCCTCTGAAGTTTATTTGCTTAACGAACAGAAGCCCAGGCTGTCAGACCTAGGTCAAATACTCCTGCAGTTCGGGTGTATTTATTTCATACGTGGTCTGTAACCCAACCTGATTCCTGGATTAAACCACTGTAAAGTCCTGGCCCCCAGGAACCCATCCCATGTTTGCCATCAAGCCCAGCACATGCCGGGGCAGGACCTTGAGGGGCCACCTCAGTATTCACTGGAGCCTTGTGTCATCAGTAAAGCCTGTAATTGTGGCTCCTGTCATTTCCAATGCGAGCCTTGCAGTTTACAGCTGCAGACTGTGACCACAGATCCATCACTTCGTTGTCCCATTAATGTGAGCCATGCCTGAAGGCTCCTGGGATAAGCTCCTCGGGCTGCAGCACACAGCTGCGTGGTGGGACACCTCTCTCCCAGAGCCCAGGCAGTGGTGACAGTCCTCTACAACCACCAGGCACCAGGTCCCTTGCAGGGTGGGAATTCCTGAAATCTTCATGCTTTAAAGTTTTTAGGAGAGTTTACCTTTTAGTTCCATGTGTTCAGGAGTCAGCCAGTCCTCCAGAGCAAAGGGAGGGAAGTTTTGAATTGGCACAATGGCAATAAAATTACCCGCACACACAACAAGAGTTTTCTGGTTTCCCAGATATTCCCCTAATCCCATTAATTCCAGTAAGGTAGACAGCCAGTGTGCTCCAGAGTATTTCAGGAGCTGAAAATTTTGCGTTTGAAAATTTGCATGTGAAAAATTGCAGATCTGCATTAAAATTAGAAAGGAAAGAGGAATTAGCAGTGGGTTTTCCCAAGACCAGCCTGAGGCGGGTAGTGCTAGGTAACTGTGCTGGTTATGTGCAAGCAGGAGTCAGGTGGAGACATGTGAAATCAAACAAGTTAAATTGAGAGGAGCAAAAGTATTTTCATTCAGAAGCAAAGTATTTAATTCAGAAACAAATTTGTCTTCATTTAAGAGAAACTCCATTTTTACACTAAATTTGGGATACCCATATGTTTGCTTTTGGGAGACCATTTAAGTCTGAATCATGCAGAAAAAATGGTCAAGCTGACAAAAAGTTCAGGAGCTGCTGTGTTTTATCAACCTAAGTTTAAAAACCCAGGTTATTTGTGCTTTGGTACCTTCTTGTTTTGTGGATATTTCACGGCATTTAATTCACCATTTGTAATGAGGGTAAAGCTGTAGCTGATTTTCAGATGCAGTTGGTCAGGATAGAAGAACATTTCTGGGAGAGAGAGGGATCAGTGCTTGTTAGACCTCACTGGTGAGAACTTGATGAGATGTGGCAGAGCTGCTGTGGCTTATCTGTAAGCATTGCTGAAAAGTTCTGATCATGACACTGGTTCCAAAGCAGCACACAGCATAAGCACCCACTGTGGGAAAGGAAAAAAAAGCCACTTTAAATATATGTTTATGTGTATTTTATTGGAAATTTTTAGCTGAGTTTTTTTGTAGGGTGGTCTAGGTCATGTATAGGATGGGTTATTCTGTTTTATGTGTGCTAAATATTTGTGTCTCACCTATCCTGTAATCCTGGAAAGCTCTTTGGACATGTAAACTTTACTGTGTAGCCCAGGCTTAGCTGGGGATTGGTTTTGGTCCTGATCTTTGTCGATCTGTGAGAACACCCAGTCCTTTACATGGTTGTGGTCTTTGTGCCTATGACTGCTGTGACTGGCTGCACTGCTGGAGGCGGGAACCCAGGAATTCTTTGCTGCTTGCCATTTGCTTTTGAACTCTGCCAAACCGTCTTTGGCTTCATGGAGCTGATTTTGCCTGTTTTGTGAATGGTGACCAGAATCTGGTTTTGTTTTATGTCCTGTAGGGTTCCTGAGCTGGAAGATGCCTGTCTAAGATGGAAACTTCTGCCTCAACAGCTGCTGGGAAAAAAGAAGGGAAAGGTGCTGTTCTGGAGGGGAATGGCTTTACAGAGACGGGGAAGAAACCCACTCCTTTAGCAGCAGTGGGAGCAGCAGTGGCACAAGGAGGTACTTTATGTTTTCCACAATTTGAAAGCAGCAGGGGTGTTTTTCATTAGACTGTAAGAATTTAGTAAGTATGGTGACATCTGTCTTCCTGTGAACATGCATCCCATCAATGCTTCCCACCAGCTAACTGGTGCTGTGTAGTGTTGGCAGCACTGTGTCCTCCACTCCTCCACAATGGAGTTAAAGAATGGCTGGTGAGGGTGGCTGGAGATGGGGAGCACCTCATTATCCTGGTCAGGAAGGGGTGTCATGTGCCAGCTGTGATCCTGCTAATGAGCTAAACAGACTGCATGGTCTTCAGTCATTGCTGCTGGGATTTCATGGTTAAAGAGGAATTTGGGAATGTCCACGCCCTGTGCAAGAATGTTCATAAAGAAACCCCTCCACTTGCGCCGTTCCTGTTCAAGTCAGTGCGTTAAGCAAGATTTTGGTCTTGCTGCTTTTGAAGTCAACTGGGAAGCTCTTGTGGACACCTGCAGGCATGGAGCCACTGCTGGTGGGTGTAACTCTGGTGTGCAGGTGAACATGCAGGGATGTTGCTCCTGCCTCCTCCTGCTCACTGGAGGCAATGGGTGGCAAAACCCACCCCCAGCTCTGGCACACGTGTGCTGGTGGATCTCCAGAGTAGCTCCAGGGCCCATCATGGTGGCACAGCTGTGGGCAAGGCTGTGCCCGCTGGGGAGCCACCCTAGCTGCCCTCGCTGGGCACTGGGTGTCCTCTCTGGACAGGGTGTAAGGAGACAGATGGGGCTGCACCAGTTCAGATGTGACAAGAGACACCCCAGCTGAGGAAACTTTGTAAACTTCGCAGGCAGCTTTTTTTTTTCCTTTTTGAAATATGCATTATTTATGTACGAAATATACACTAGCCAGAGTCTAGCTCCAAATGAACCTGTCCCCTCCCCTTCCTTCACTGCAGGGTGGTTTTTCATCGCCCCAAGAGTACAGAATGACTCTTTTGTGAGCTCCTCTCTTTCTTACCTAGATTGGCTGGAGAGTTTGAGTTTTTTGTTGCCTGAGTTTCCGACCAAAAAGGCTTAAATCTGCTTTATCTCTCCTTTTTCATAAACTTTGCTACTCAGGTTTATTTTTCCAATTGACCTGTGAAGATTTCAGATGCACCGAATAAAGGAGGAGTGGCTAGATTATAATCTATCATATTAGCTCATATGTTTGATAAACTTTTACTTAAAAGCAACCAGGAAGTCATTTACAAAATTGTTTGAAGGGAAACAGTTTTGTAGTCCTGGATGGGTCTGAGCCACTTTCCTTTTGAGCACTGCACAAAGTGGCAGAAAGGAAGCCTTGCCAGGAAGCAGAAATAGGGGGAACAGCAAGGTGCAGAAGTTTGGCATCCCCCAGCAGATCCCTGAAGAAGCAAAGGCTATAGGAACTACCGAGGCAGCCCACTTGAGGTATCATCTCAGTGACTGGCAGACCTGAAGGGTTGATTTGCCCCAGCATAGTCCAAGCATGTACTAAAATTCACAACCTATAGATGTGCTGTTATGAATAAACACCTTCTCCCCACTTGGCAGTTGCCTTGGGAGTGTCTCCATTGAGGAAGCAGTCACAACATTTCCAGAGATACAAGTGAGGATGCCCTGAGGTGGAGTGTCCATCCAACTGTGCATTTGGCATCCCTGGAGACCTAATTGGGTTTTAAGCATCCAGTATAATGTGTTCTGTTAGCAGTGTGCTCTCACCTTTGGAAAAAAAGTGATTTATGGGGCTCAATATTTCTCCTGTTATTAGGAGGAAGTGGAGAAGTAAGTTGAGGATTGTTTGAAGATGTCAGGAGAATTGTGATAAAAGCGTTGTGTAATGAGATGTAAAGAGTGAAATCTATGTCATGCTGTGAAGAAAAGTGCTCATAAATGACCCAAAATGGGCAGCAGTGGAGCAGCGTGTGGTCAGACGCTGGCCCCGGGACTCTGCAGGTGATGCACGTGCTCGTGTGGTTCAAAGGGCTTTCCTTTGAACTCTGGATAGACATAATACAGGCTCCTGAAAGTGAGCAGCATGCTTCTGCGTGTGCTTGGAAGTAGAAAAATTAATGCGAAGTTGTCTTCTAACATGAGTTAGCTGCAAGGTGTGATTTAGTAGGTGATAACAAAAAGGCTAGGTAGAGATGAGACTCTACTTACATGGTATTCATGGTAATATAACATGTTTGATTCCCTAAACTAGAGTAATTACTCACAACAGGCCAGAACTATGAGTATTTATGCTCATATTTTTACAGAAGAAAGCAAACAAGGCTTTGAGATTAATTAGGAAGTTCAGCTTGAGGAGGGGATCAGCTTTAAAGGATGGGCCTCTGAGCTCCCCACCCTGCTTTGGGGCCATACGAGCAAGTCTTTATTCTCATCCAAGACATACTCTTGATTTCATTTATTGCAGAGATTTTACTCTTTGTCCTAGCATGTGAGAAAGTGGCAGTGAGGCTCAGCCAGTGCTGCAAATCACCAAGCTGCTCTCCAGAGCCAAACAAATGTAATTCGCAACACATTTCTTCTCCTTTATTCTACGGAGTCACACAGAAGGAGTGCCATCATAGCATGTTTTGCATGTTTCTCACATCATAAGGTTTTCTTTTTCACTTGTAGGAATTAATAGATTCATAAGGTTTTATTTCTAATTATTTGAAGGACTACACTGAATATTAGTTAAGCAATTGACGAATAACAGCTATTTAATTATATTATTATTTAGACGGTACTATTATAAGATATGTTCAGTCTGCATTTCTAGTTTGCTTGCTTTGGATATTTGTCCCAAATGTTTCCAGCCTCTAACAAATTAAGTTGTGGCTGTAGGAAAAGAGATCGATATTGTTGATACTGGCAGTAGAGAAGAGTCCTTTTGTACTAAAAATTTGCATCCCATATTTTTAGTCTTCTGAAGCTGCCATTTTAAACATCATCTGCGACAGTTTTTTATAGTAACTCATTGATCAGATGTTCAGAAATTGGCCTCACAGATATGACATCAGGGAAGTCTCTCCTAATTTTCTATTTTTCCATAAATCATGTTGGCCAAGGAGTCAAATCTCCTCTTTTCTCTTGCAGTAGGGGCACATGTGTATGTGTGACTGAGATGGAAACTGTTTAAAATGACAGTATGTAGGAACTATAAACAAGTTAGATCTGCAGAAGAGGCTCTTGGTTTTATTGTCCCTACTTCTGGAAGGGCAACTTATAACAATTCAAGTTCAGAAAACCCTTCTGTTGAATGGAAAAATCCATATTGCTGTGTAGGGTAGGAGGGTTTGGTGCAGAGCACCACGAGTGAGGCTGGGATGTGTCCTCCAGGCTGGCACTGACACATCCTCTGCACCTACAGGCATGAGGAAGCCCAGGCACATGGCTGTAGGGGAAATATAAATGAGCCACTCTTTCAAAGGTAGAGATATTTAGGAGGATAGGTTTCTCATCTCGTAATAAAAATTAAATACAAATTCTCCTAAATGCTAACTGCCTGACTTTAACGAGGCCCAGAATGCACCGTTCCCTCTCCACCCCACCCTCCGCATGACACAAACTCCAAGTTCCCAAATTGATGGTGTTTATGTTTGAAACATTTTTCTGATGTCTGGCTCTGTCAAGACTAATTTTAGCATTTCTAAAGCTGGGTAAAAATACAGCCTCATTACTTTGATGTCAGAGCATAGTTTACTATTAGTATATTCTGGGGTTTATCATTTTAGTCATGTTTAACACAGCTACAGCAGGCATGCACTATTAAATCTGGCTTATTTTACGTTCCTGTCCGAAATTATTTATTTGGAACAATTTCCTCTCTATCAAAAGACACGGCTAATGCTGAGTTTTAATGTGTTATTTACACACAAAATAACCTATTTACAACTCAGTATCTGCCGCAGGGAGAATGAATGGGGCAGTGCTCCCTTCATCCTGTTGTATCTGAGTTTAACAATCTGGATTGCTAATAGAACCATTTATCACAGGGTGGTAATTTATTTTATGTTAGCTGCACAGGTCTCCCTGCCTCTGATCTATGGAAATACTTTGTATATAATGAAGTTCAACAAGTCATTTGGTGTAAACATGGGGAAGCCAAGCTGCAGAACTAGTAAGACTCTGGCTGTGCTTTTTTTTTTTTTTTTTTCCAGGAGGTAACGACTCTCCTCTGATATTAAGGCTTCAGTTGATGAAATACAGCTCTTTGCCCTGTGTGTGCTGTGAAGGCAGAGTATGGGCCTTTTCTGCAGTGGATCAGAGATTGGGATGGAGTTTGGTCATTTGATTTATGGGCTGGCAGGAATGCTTAGTTCTGCAGAAGTAGCACACTCAGCCCTTTCACAGTCAGAGGAGAAGGGCAGGGAGCACCTCCCATCGCTCTCCAGCGGTCTTCCGTAAGCAAGCCCCAAGTGGCATTGGCAGGGAGTCCTTATGCAGTTCAGCTTGTCTTAGTGCTAGATTATGGGAAGACCATGTAAATGAGGAAGAGGAAATGCCAGCATCCCAGCAGACCTCAGTGCACTGAAAAAATATATCGTTTGTGTGGCCCAAGACTCAGACAAATTAGAATGAGAACAGCCCCAATGAAGTCATCTCCTCTGTCCACCTTGGAGGGGCAGGGATCTTCTTAAAGAATGTTTTTCATTCAGTTCACATTTTCCAGGAAAAGGAACATAACCAGTACAAGTACATTCTTAGCTTCCCTGCCCTGCACTGCTTTGCTGTGTACAGCTTAAAATGCTGAGAGATGTGTTAAACAAAAAAGCTGGGATTGGCTCCAGGGGGAAAGGGGCTGAGTGGTTAAAACTGAATGGTGGGAAAATCCAGTAATTCAGACTGAGAAATTCTCCTGACAGCCACTGGCTATTCTTGTGCATCTACTGCATAGAGTTCAGCAGTCCCACCTTGAGTAGGGTTTCAGTGCAGTGCTGCCACAAGAGCAACAGCAATCAAGAACTGTATTTCTTCTCTGACTGTTTCTGTCAGCCTTTCATGAAACTAATTCTGTTGGGTCCTAAAGTGTATTTCTTTGCTATTGCAGCACTTCTGAGTGGACAGATTGCCTACAGTCTCTTGTGTACCCACTCATGTCCCTTTGGGCAGCTGGATATCTCAGATGCTCAGACTGGAGCAGTGCTGAGACTTCCTCAGTCATGGGATCAAGGACAGTGACAAGTGTGCCAGCTTTGTCTCTTGCTAGTCACCTGACACCTGGTCTTTGGGGTAGTTTAGAAGGATTCATGTAGAGATGGTTGAAG